>VDFB02390993.1:0-30417 GCA_007258455.2 Sequoia sempervirens | reverse complement strand
GCTATGTGATCTTTTCTTTTTTTGGATTTAGCTAGGATTTCATCGACATAGTCTTCAATTGTCTTATGAATCATGTCATGGAATATTAATGTCATGGCCCATTGATATGTTGCTCTTGCATTCTTTAGGTTGAATGGCATCAGGTTCTAGCAGTAAGTCCCCCATGGACAAATGAAGTTTGTCTTATGTTGATCCTCTTTTGCTATCATGATTTGATTGTATCCTGAAAATCCGTCCATTAGTGATATCATCTCATGTCCTTCTATCATATCTACTATCATGTCAATGTTGGGAAGCGGGAAGTCATCTTTCGAACATGCTTTGTTCAAATCTCTAAAGTCTGTACAGATTCTAATGGCTTCGTCAAGCTTTGAAATAGGTACCAAGTTTGATACCCATTCTAGATAATCTATTGGTCATATGAATCCTACGCCTAGTGAGGCTTTTAGCTCCATTTTGACCAATACATCTCGGTGGTGCATTTTTCTCGCTTTGTCCGATAGGTTTTGCTTCTGGATACACTGCTAAGTGATGAACCACAATCTTTGGATCAAGTCCTAGAATGTCAGCATAACTCCATGCGAATTTTATTTGTCTTTCCTTTAGGAATGCCGCTAGGAGTTCTTGCTCTTCTGATAATAGCGATTCCGCGATAATGTGATATGTGGTCTCCTCTCGTTCTAGGTTGATCTGATTGCATTTTTCAAATAAGATCGCTTAAATTTTCTTGATGAATAGCTCTTAAAGGAAGATTGAATCCTTCATCCTGAAAGTGCCCTCGCAGAGCTTTTCACCATTGGATACCGCCCTTTTACCTTTTTCTTTTGTTTGAGAGTGCTACTCTGTGGTTTTCACTCAAGGACTTGGATATGATTCTTAGTTTCTCACTTTGCGACTGAAGGATTCAATTGCTTCCTCATAATAGGCATGTGTGTCCAACTCCATTATAAACCCTGCTTTGTGATCCCCATCTGGAATATTGTCCTGCAATCCCATGAATTCTGAGAGTGCCTCATCATTTTCAAATGTATCGAGAATCGATGGTCCTCATTGGTCATAATCGATGAGTTGGGGATATACTAAGCGGATCTCATGATTTTGATGATCAGATTCAAAAGATAAGGTACTAATCATGCAAAGGGTGGTATCCTCAAATAAGCTAGGTAGATTGGTCATGGTATCCCTCGCCATCGCTTACTAATATAGGTCTCAGCTTATAAAGTTATGTATGTCTCTACTCTGATGCTGATGAGCCGCATTTCTACCGCTATTGGTTGAGGAGAAATATTAACTCGCTCTAATCGGCGACTTTGGCCACGATGGTTATACCTTTAGGGTAACATCAAAGGCCAAGATTTTCATCACCACGCCTTTGCATGATAGGTATTATGAGCCCATTGTCATTTTTCCACCTCTTGGTTTCTATCAGAGGCCCATTGCAAGCACTTCATTTGCACTTTGCTCGCTATCCATTGGTAACTGGGTACTAGTCTTTCATCTTGGTAGAGCATGTGTGATGGATCTTCCTCAATAACCTCCTAGCCAAGGTCTCCCCAGCTTGTGAATTGAGGATAGTCTTTAGGAGACGTTTGTGATGTGGAAGCTTGATTTTCTTGTGGATGACCCTGTGATCTAGGAGATTGTGGTAACTCTCCTACCACAAAATCATTGTTAGGGAGCTTGTAGCTTCCACAACCGTCATCCTAGATGATGAGCTTAATGTTAGAAATGGTGGGAATGGCTGAGTGGCAGTGTCTTTGTCACGTATGGGATGGTAGGTGGCGGATTGATGTATTGTGTGGATGGGTCCTCATCATTTTTTGGTACATGGGGGATTTTGTAATATTTTTCTTCAAGATTCTTGTAGTATGAGAAAGGTTCAAGATCTTCGTGGATGGTAACCTCTTGTCCATTATGTGTGAATTTCACACATTGGTGAAAAGTTGATGCTACGGCTTTCATCACATGGATCCATGGATGTCCTAGGAGGATATTATATGGTAAGTCAAGGTCTAAGACTTGGCAAGTAGTTTCCATGATGGTGGGACCTACTTGAATAGGGAGTTTAATTGTGCCTTGAGACAATCTTTCTTGGTCGTCATATGCTCTTATCATGATGCCCTTCCCTTTGTCAATGGAATCTTCTGATATTTTCAACTGCTTGATGAGGATTAGGGAACATATGTTCAAGCCTACATCTCCATCCACCAGGACCCTTTTTATTTTGCTCTTATGTACTATGGATTCCAAGTGAAGTGCATGGTTGTGAGATGGTTGGACGGGAAATCTTGGTCGTGAGAATGTAAGAAGATTAAAGGCGAATGATATTTCCCACTCATAGCTTGGAATTGCCTCAGACGAGACTGTGGGGATATGGATGAGGCCAATGTTCTCAAGAATTTTCTATGGGCGTGATGATACTTTTTAGCAATCCATGATGGAGATTTATACCGCATTCTCTTGAGTTGATCTAGGACATTGTATCAATTAGGAAATGGACGGATGCGGAATTTATTTTGGTTGGGGATGATCTTGCAATGGTTACTTTGCCGCCTCTTGTGGTGAGTCCACAATCTTCGACATGGGTTCCCTTGATGGTGATGACCATGCAGTCTTCATTTAGGGAGGCAACGACTATTTCATACACATGATTTACACTACCCTTCCCTTTATCATTTTTATTGCCTTTGTTACCATGATTCGACATCGGATTCATGTATATTTTGAGATCCTGATTTCCCGTAGGTTGTTCCACGTTTATGATTTTCTTATCGATGAGATCTTGGATGATGTTTTTGAGTCTCATGCAACTATTTGTGGTGTGGCCTTTGATTTTATGAAATTCACAAAGTTCATTCTCATTATACCAAGGAGGTTTGACATCAGGTTCTTGGTAATTCTCAAATGTAGGAGGTTTGATGAGTTTTTCGGACAAATTTTTCATTATGTCCTCAAGTGGTTCCCCCAAAATGGTGTATTTTCATTTGGGGTAACTTTTCCATTGGGGTGGTCCCCTTTGATCAGTGAGGTTATTGATGGTTGGATTGTGATTGGGTCGGTGTGTTGTGTAATGGTGGTTTTGGTGTTGTGTTTGGATTTGTGGTGTGGGTATATTTTGGCATGGAGCACTAATGACCACCTTGGCATCAATGACACCATCATTAGTAACGTTTTTGTTCCTTGCCCATGTGTGAGGTTTATCACTGTAATTGGATGGTGGGTGGTTGTTTTTTTGTTTAGGATATGATGTTGATTCCGCGGGTTAAGTCACGAGGGCTCGTTTGATGCTAAGTGCCTTGGGGATTAATTGATCATATGTGGTGATGCCCTGAACCTTGAGATGAAATGCCAAGCGGCCTTGAAGGTTGGCTATGATGGTGCAAACTTGTTGTTCTTCTAGCATGTTCCACTTGCTCCGATTGGCCTTGGATTTCCATCGTTGTAGGAATGAAGCGAAAGATTCACCCTTTCCTTGTTTCGTATCCTAGTTCTTCTAGACTAACATCCATTGCAATGTTGCATGTGAAGTTCTTAATGAAGCGCTCTATAATTTCTTGAAATGTTCTAATGCCTCAAGGTAAGTGGAGAACCATTCCATAGTGTGGCTCTACCAAACTCCTAGGAATAGCCACATCGATAAGTATCATCATCACATTTGACTTCCATGCAATGAACCTAGAATTCCCTAATGTAGTCTTCGTGGATTTCCCATCCCTCAATATTTTTCAAATTTTGGATTTCCAACCTTGGGAATGGTTTAATCTTTAGGCTCCTATCAAATGGATAGGGACACAAGTTGCTTAGTGTTTTCATTGTTCGCCCGGATTGAAAATCGAGCACTTGTTGTGAAAGCAACCTGATTTGTGTCATGACATCATTTTGTAGATTAGGAGGTGGGATGAAAGTGTTTTGGGGTGTTGCAATTGTGTTTTGGATGGGTGGGTTGGTTGGCATGTTGTTTGATGGTATTTGTATGTTATGTCGAGCGGGGTAGGCTTCCACCCGCTTTTGTATGAACAATGCTTGTTGTTGATCCTGCTTGTTGCTACGCTAAGATTTGTGTTTGTTGTTGTGCTTGTTGTTGTTCCAACAATGATTGTTGTTGTGCTTGTTGTTGTTCCAACAATGCTTGTTGTTGGGCTACCAATTCTGCTGCTTCTTGCTGCTCTTGATATTGCTTTATTGCTTGTTGATATGCTTACAATTGTGTTGCTTGTGCCAGAAGTTGTGCTTGTGCTTGCACTTGTTGTGCTTGATATTGAGCTTGTGCTTGAGCTTGTTCTTGTGTGACTTGTGCTTGTGCTGCTTGTTGTTGCAATAGAGCTTGTGCTTGAGCGGTCTTGTGTGCTTGTAATGCTTGAGTGGCTTGTTATTTTTGCTATTGCAATAAAGCTTTGGCTTGTGCAGCTTTTTGCATTTGCAATGCAGCTTGGACTACTTGGGTGGCTTGTGTAGCTTGAGCGGCTTATTGAGTAGCTAGGTACACGGCTTTTTGTTTCTGCACTTGTTGGTATCCTCTTTGAAAGGTGGCTTGCAATGCTGTGTTATATTGACTTGATGTGGTTGTAGATTCAGAATGGCGTTTGTGGTAGTGGTGAATGGTGATGTGTTGATTATTTGATTGGTGGATTGTATTGTTGGTGTGGTGGTTTGAGTGATGAGTGGTGTCATTGATGTGATTGGCCCTTGATATACCATATTTTGTGATTTTATGGGGGTGTTTGATGTTGTTGCAATTGCTTGTGCGTTTATCGCTTGTTGTTGTGATGTCAACAATAAGTTTTGAGCATTTGGCATAATGCTTTGATTAATGGTTGGGATGTTGTTTTGATCGATACATGGTAGAGGGGGAAGCCCTAAACCAAAGAGTGGTGTAGATGATGATGGAAATGATGGGGGAGGTTGAAATGTAAGGGGTGTTAGTTGTTGTGAAAATGTCGTGGTGTCGAATACGCCCCTTGGTCTAAACATATCTCCCTCTTCTTGTGGATTTGTGAGGAGAGAATCTTGAGGTGTTGCATAAAAAAATGATGATGATGGATCATGATGGAAGGTGAGAGGAACATTCTTATGTAATGGGTTTTTGGGTATGTTTTGCTCCAAGGTGGTGTTTGCATCAAAGCTTTGGTTATTAAAAAGGGGGTGTGTTTGAATAGAACTAAGAAATGCATTTCCCTTATTAACATTAGGTTGTGTTGGAGCAAATGATGTCTTAATTTGTGGAATTTTTTGCGTGATGTTTTGGGTTGGGGGTGTAGATGAGATGGGAACGGTGGATGAGATTGGAGGAAATGATGTCTCCACTATGGTAATCACGTTGAAATTCAAAGGTAACTTGGCCCCTTGTTCTGCTAGTTCAAGCATGTATAATGAAGAGTTAAGTCTCATCATGATGTTGATGATTTTATGGTTCTCCGGATTTTGGAGCATTTCAGTTATTTCTTCGTGAGACATTCCAAAGGTAAGATCCTCTCCTTGGTTTTCCTCTTGCAGATTTTGTGATGATGTTGGAAGGTTAATTGTGAGATTTTTAGACCCAATAGGATTCATTTTAGGAGTGGTTTGACTAAGATCACTTGAAATGGATGTTTCTTTGTTGGCTTCCATGCTCTTCTTGTATTGAGATCTAGTTTGAACCATAAAACAAGGATCAATTTTTAAGAATGGGAGATGAATCTCTTGATTATTTGGATCGATCTTTATTTTATGCCTCCAAGCAGAAAATTTTAGGATATCTTGAGGATCGAAAGGTGATATGATGATGATGTAAAAGATGAATGATGTTTATGTTATGATCTTTTGGTAAGTCTTGAAGGAGATAGTAAGCTTTTGGGACTTTCAGATATGTTTTGGATTTTGATTTTGATTTGATTTTGGGATTTATCTTTGATTGGTTTTGATTTTGATTTTGATTTTGAAAAAATAGACCCTAGGATGTTTTGATTATTATCGAAGGGATAGATTTGATCAAAGGCTGGTAATTTGAATATGTGCAAGAAGAAGGATGCATCTACCCACACCTATCCAAACAAGATGATAGTTTCACTAAGCACATGAAGAAGGATTCATCTACATATACTAAGCTAAATGAGATGGTTTTGACTAAGCATATGCAAAAGGATGCATCTACACATACCTAGCCAAAGGTGATTTTGATAATGTTTTGAAGGATTTAGTCTTAATAATTTCCATGGTTTTTTTATTTTGCCAAAAAGCCTAGTATTAAGGATGATTTCAAGATTTTCCAAAAGGTGATTGTGAGATGATGTTCATTTTGATGGTTTGGAGGATGGATGAAAAGGTTTTGATTTTCTTTGATCCTAAGATGAACCTAAAAAAGACACTCTTTTTTCCTAGACCTAGGTATTGAAGAACAAGCTATTCTCTAAACAAGATCTTCAAAATATCTGAAAAGATTTAGGCTTTGGCAGTAATAGAATGAATACAAACTGGGATTTTTCCTTGAAGCCTTTTTGTAAAATTTGAAAAGCAGTCTTTGTCTAACTTCATATAACATAAAGAGATGTTCTTGATGGGTTATCAGACTAAGGGCTTTCACCTTTGGTTTCTTGATCTTGATTTTGCGTGAAATCATTGGAGACACATGTGTGGGGTCCAATTGTCTTTAATCTTTGCTTAATGGATTATTTTTTACTACTAACATTTCTTGATTAAATTTCAAACTGAATGTCCAATGTCTCAACTTCGTCTCATTTCACAAGCTATATTATCTGAAACTTTGATGAAATTAAGGCAAGGGTTACCTATTGTTTAACTTTAGTGGGAAAATTGAGATGTAAATTCAAGTGCTTAGAAAGCTCTAAGGATGTAATCCCAAGGGCAAGCAATAATATGAGAATTTGTTCAATGATATTTTCCTCCTAAAGGGTTTGAAATTTCGAAGATCATGTTGAATGTTTGTTTGCAAATATTTTTGAATAAAGCACTATGTTTTCAAACCAAGAACAAGTACAAACCCTATGGATGTGTAAGACAATATTTGTTGGATTCCCACTTGGACAAGTCTAGTTATGATTATCTTTAGTGAATGGTTAGATGCTTGACCCCATTGGCTCCCCTCCATGGCTCATTAACGTCAATCGGGGCAGCCAAGCATCAACACCCATGAAACTCCCATGTCATGCTTTCCATTTCTACTGAAAGACCGTAAAAGTGTGGGGCGGCTTCAGAATGATCGTTCTTGCACCAACAAATAGATTAAAGGATTTTGAAAAATTCTAGCACATGGGTTCTAGTAAGGAATTTCTGTTCATGGAGATTGACCCATAAGGCAAGAGTCCCCTTTCAGATCCATCTTGTCAGAATCAACTGTGTGATATTGGAATTTCTTCCAATACCCACATTTATATCCCGGATGGAAATACTCTTGGCTTTAGAGTGTTACTAGTTGAGTCATTCCTTTGGGTGAGTACTTTTTCCCCAAGGCAGGCCCTCTAGGATAAATAAAATCAAGCAAAGAGAAAACACGTAACTTGATCAATCTTTGATGACTCAAAGAAAGAGAATATATGCGATGATGTTCTACTCACACTCGTACAAGATGTTCAATTTTAAACCCAAATCAAAGTGTGTATGGGAAATTATTTACACAACTTAATGTCACCAAAATCCTTTTGATTCTCAAGATCTCCGTGAGGCATGAGAGAAGCACATACGTCTTTTGATGATATTACTTTGTGTAAATAATTACAAAACAATAAAGTCACACATTCATTTTATCCTTAAAATCAATGATTTGATTCGTTTTAAAACACCAATATCAAATGTGAAGTTTCCTGTTCAATTTTAGCCCAAATTGAAATCTAGTAGGTGTCTAAGTTTCAATTTTAACCTTTTGCAATGAAAAATTGAAGCATTCTTCTTACACCCAAATGAAAATTAGTGTCCTAAAACCGAAAAGATAACAATTTTCTGAAAAGTATTTAAAAAAACACTAAAGTGTTAAAGAACACTTTAATCTTCCCAAGACATCAATCTTCATTTCTCCTCCTTTCAGTTTCCTTCTTCGCTTCACCTTCACTTTCCTTGCTCTCCTTTGTTGTCTTTCATTAGCCTTTTTGCTTTCCTTGTACCTTTTTTTCTTTCCTTCTTTGCTTTACCTTCGTTTTCCTCATTTTCACCTTCCTTTCTTTCCTTGTACCCTCAAATATCACAAACAAGAGTTATGTATGTATTTGTAAAAGGATACACAAGGTATGTCAATAATTTGAGGAAACCTTTTAAAGAGAGGAATAAAATAAAATTGTATTAACAAAAGCACATGAGCTCTTTATGATGTAAATTCCAATAAATTGTTAAATTTACCCCTATTTTTATAAAGGAATAATTGATTTCAGAACCTTGTATAAAACCCAAATGACACCCTTAGCATATATCATAATCATTTGAATTAATAGATGATAGACAACTTTAAATAATCACTTCAACCTTTATTAACTTGCAGTGATCATTTTGTTTGTCAATCCATTAATGTGTAAGGCCTTGCGCAACATAATTTATTCTTGACTCATAAAGACAACGACAATAAAAGCATCTATTTCCTTTTGGCCTCCCTTATAGTTTAACATTCAAGACGGTGAGCATAAATGTAATTTATTATGAACAGTGAAACTTTGAACAAATCCTTGTCATAAATTGTTTTGAAAGATTCTCAAAACCAATGCAAATTGGTGACTAGCCTCTTCACCACATTTTTCACAACCTTACAAGATAAATATTCATTCCATCCTTTGCAAAAGAATTATTAGAAAATTTGAATTTAGGTTTGTGATTCACAAAATCAGTGTATCACACAGTTAGTACATCAAAAGAAAATGATCAAAAACTATCTTAACAATGTCACCAAAAGATATAAACAAATATGCATGAAATTAATGTTTGAAAACATACTAAAAGACCACCAAAATGCATACAATCAGAAACAAGTAAATGCAGAGACAACAAAAATAAATGCGTAGGAACAAGTAAATGTAGTGACAACAAAAATAAATGCGTAGGAAAAAGTAAATGCACTGACAAAAAAAATAAATGCACAAGAACAAGTATTTCAATGTGTATTAATAATGAATGAACCACAAACTATAGTAGCATAGTCAAGGTACTTAAATTGTTTGATAGGACATTTCAACAAGATTTCAAGCTATTGAAGATTCAAACAATGTGGATTTGAAGGCACTAATTCAAACCTTTTAGTTCATTCCTCATTATATATGCACACGTGTTTGGTAGTTGCATCACACTTGTATGTCAGCCAATTTCACTTTGTTTTATTCTTGCCTACTCTTTTAATCAAATTGAGAAAGCCGATATATGAAAAAAAAACAAAACAAAAGTTTTACTAGTGAATTCATTGACATCATCCTGTAGATCACTTCATTATATTTGGCTTTAGAATGTCACATCAAAGAGCTTTGTTTTAGCGTAAGAAATCATCTCTCCATTCAAAAACAACAAGGTGCTAACTCCTTTGACATGACACATTCACTTGAAGTCAAAGAGCAACAATAAAAGATTGAATTCCTTTCAAGTTAATATTAAAAGACTACCAATGCGCACAATAGCACAAACTATTAACCGTATACAACTACATTTTTAATGCGCTGAAGTGAAAAGAAGGCGATGACGTGAGGATTGATGTAATTGGAATATGAAAAAGACTGGCACCCATTGTTATTTGAAAAATATTCAAACTAATACAGCCACATTTTAGCAATACAAATAAATATTTCACAGATGCAAATAAGATGCTTTGTATATGCATTCAGTTCTCTTTTAATCAAATAGTTGCAGAGGCTATCACTCAAAATGGGTTAGGTAGAAATGAATTCAAAATGCAGAAGCATAGACAAAGCACGTGCTCAGCATATCTTACATCCAGTAAACCAAAAATGTGGATCATTAGTTAGCTGTAAATGGATCTATAGCATGTGCAAAAAAAATAGTAGCTGATTCGATACTCTATAGAATGATAGATTATGAATTCATGCACTGAGAATTAGCAACCACAACACAGGCTTGAGGAAATTGGGAAGTGACATTTATTTCAATTGCAACACTATGATAGGCATGTATTAAAATGAAAATAACAATGATAGCACAGAGAAAGCATGTGAACTTTTGGACATAATGCCTCAAAGAATATAAACCATGGTATCTAGAATGCAATTATTACAAGATATGCCCCACTGGATTTGTAAATGTATTTAGCCAGTGTGTATAGAAATAACAGTGAATAAAGAAGCTCTCAAGCTAATGAAATTGAAACCATAAACATAGCATGTTAGTTTGAAGCCCTCCTTCTAGCGCCAAATGTAGGCATCCATAAAAATCTACAAATACTAAACTTCAAGCATGGGTTAATATTCTACAAATCCATCAAAATGCCCCTATGAAATAATGCAAAATGCTCTCTAACATGATAACAAAACAAACTAAATTGAAATCATAAGAAATACATAATGCATACATATTCCATAGTGGATTGGAGTCAAATGTGCAATTGACCCTTTCCCAATCCTTGCTCAAAAGCTAAAATGATGAGATGCAAATGGAGATGAAGAGAAAAATTAGTTCTCAAACCAAGAGAGTAACTTTGCATGTAGATGTAGATGAGTTGATGAAGATTAAGGCCATTATTTATAAATTTTCTTGATGAGAGATTGGCCAAATGGATGAATGTGGGATTAAATGTAAACCAATGAAAGGAGGCCACTTGTCAAGTTGCCATAGGTTGAGGGATGTGCAAGATTTGGGAAATGTGCCCAAGAGAGGGAGTTTCAAATTAAAATTTGTGCAATAAATTTTGAGAGGGGGACATGAAAATGAGAAATTAATGCAATGTTGGAGGGGACAAGTCAACTTGTCCTCATTTTCAATCTTGAGGGAATATTCCCCATAAATACCATGTTGAAAGAAAATAAGGAATTTAATAAATCAATAAATTGATTTATTTGTGCAAGTGGGATTATCTAGAGGATGTGATGGGTGATTAGGTTAGGCTAATTAGGATTAGGTTAGCTTAATAATGATTAGGATGATTTTGACTTTTATGACTTAAATATTTGATTTATTTAAATAAAAAAAAATGGAAAATGCATTTGGATTTAATTAAATGAATGTTTGATTTATTTGATTAAAAGGTTGATGATAAAGTTTATTTAATTTTAAATTAATGACCTTAGGAGATGGAAATTAATGAGTTTACCTGATGAATGGATGAAGGTGAACTTGATAAATTTGATGAGTGGATGAATGTGAAACCTAGATTACTTGATAAGTGAACTTGATTGAATGCATAATGTTAATTTTGCATGTCTACAATTACAATTGAATGACAATTGTCAATGTCACATTATTGCATAGTACAAATATAAATGTAAGCACAAGCGTTAAGCTTCTGCCATGGTCTCTAACTCTCTGTCATCTAAAAATAAATGCATGGAGGGGGGCCACCGCCAATCATGGTTTCTGAGAAATATGCATGGGGAAAGGGGGGCTAATCAAACAAGGGAAATTGGAGCTGTTAAAGATACAAAAAGTACTTATCCCCTTTGAAAATTAGATTCATGTAGAAGATGAGGGGTTGTAAAACTACTCCCATCTTCTACTTGTTGCTTCTATGCACTTGGAGAGCACTTATCTCCATCAAAACTCCCCATCCTAGCTCAAAACCTATCTAAGAAGTCAGGTCAACCAAATGAAATTCTTTCCATTTCCACCCATTCTAAACTTCAAGGAATTTAGTCTTTTACTCTGTAACTACATAATTGCATGAAGGAGAATTTAGAGTATCCCTAATAATACCACATCATCTTCTTCCTGAATCCTTATTAACCCTACAAAATGAAAACCGTTATGACAATTCAAACATTGCACTCAAGAGTCAATAGTATAGCCTTTAGCCTTTAATGAATTATTCTAGTTGTGCTCATTATCCTTATTTATTGGCTAATAGTGCCACCAATCGTGCCACTACAAGCATGGTCCCTATGTACACCTCACATGTGTCATGTGTGAGGTTGGGTATAGTGATAACACAATTTGTGCAAACCAAAAAATCAACTTAATCGATCTGAGTACTTAACTTAAGCCTTAAATTTAATTAAATGTTTAATTTGATTGACCTCTGGACTCCGACAGCCTTGCTACATGCAAATTTGCAAAATGTACCTCAAGCTGTCAATTGTCAAAATTGCCAACTTTCTTTTTTCATTTGTATTGCTTTATGTTTTACTTTTAAGTTTTAAATCTGCATGCAATTATTTCATAAATAGATATTTTATTAAAGGAAAAAAAACCGATATGAATAGATTCATCAATTGCTTTTCTATGCTTTTTAATAGCAGAATTTCTATAATTTCATTAATTGCTTTTTAATAGCGCAACCATTTATTTTAATGCAACTGAATGACAATCTCACATTATTACATAGTACAAATACAAATTTAAGTGCAAGCACCAAGCTTTTGTTGGACCACTGGTGAAAACGTAAATGTAATACATGCTTTTCTGAAAATAAGTGGGACTTTCTAGGTCAACCATGGTCCATGGGCTTTGAAAATAAATGCATGGGACTTCTCGGATCAGCCAGTAGCTTTGAAAATAAATGCATGGGACTTCCCGGATCAGCTAGTAGCTTTGAAAATAAATGCATGGAGAAATGGGGGCTAATCAAATCGGGGAAATGTGAGCTATGAAGATACAAAATGTACTCCTCCCCTTTGAAGATCAAAGTCATGCAGAAGATGAGGTGTTGTAAAAATACTCCCATCTTTTACTTGTAGTTTCTATACACTGGGAATAACGGTTATGCCCATCAAAGCACCTCTCCTAGTTCAAAACTTTTCTGAGAATTCAGGTGAACCAAACCAATTTTTTTCCAATTCCACCCATTTTGAACTTGAAGCCTAAATGAAATTGGTCGTTGACTTTGTGACTACATAACTGAAGGCAGGAGAATTTAGAGTATCCCCAATAATGCCACATGATCTTCTTCCTGAATCTTATTAACGTGACAAAATGAAAACCCTTACAAAAATTTGAACATTGCACTCAATAGTAAGGCCTTTAGCCTTCAACGAATGATTTTAGTTGTGCTCACTAGTCACTATCCTTATTTAGTTATTTATGGGCCAATAGTGCCACTACCAGCCTAGTTCCTATGTACACGTCACATGTGTCACATGTGCATTGTGAGGTTAGGTATACCATATAATCATGATTCATAATGACAATTCACACAAACCAAAACACTAACTTAATCTATTTGTGTAATAGGAATTTAAGCGTTACATGTACAATTAAATTTTTTAATTTGATTAATGTCTAGCTACATGTAAGCTATACCTCAAGTTGACAAGTGACAAGCTATCAAAATCGCCAAACTCTAGTGCCACTCTAACGATATGAATTATTAAATCATTACAAATCTTGTTTCATTAAAGCTATGACTCATGAGCTATCTAATCAATTGCTTCAGATGTTCATATGGCATTAATCACCACGAGCAGTAGGACTACCACACCTTCTTCAAAAAGAATGAAAATTTAAATTAAATGAAATGCAATACACTGAGTCATTGAAAAGATAGAAATGAGCCTTGATCTCTCCACATGTCTGCATCTCATAGTTCTAGTGTTATTTCAGAGGTTTCAATTTGCAAGTCTACTACTTTAGAGATTTACTTGTGGAATGCACCTATAACCGTCCATCAAATTCTCATTGAATGGTCATGGTTAGATTGATTTGCAACATCTTTTGTGTAAAATGTTCTTAATTTTTTAAGAATTGTTCCTACATTCTTCCTAGGCGGTCTCTCTTTTAAAAAAACTTAATGCACGTGCATATTTCTGCCACTTAAGTTCTATCGCGCATCGCCAAAATCCAACCCATCAGATTCATTACCATGATCATGACCCTTGATCTCACCACGTGTCCACATCTAACAGTTCTAGTGTTATTCTGAAGGTTTCGATTCACAAATTTAGTGCTTGAGAAATATACTTCCCGGATGCAACTACAGTCATTGATTGAAAATTCATTGAACAATCTTGGTCCATAATGTTGCATGGTCGCTAAAATTTGGAACCTTAGAACCAAATTCAGAAGTTTTAATTTTTTTGAAACTTTTGACCCATCAACTACAAAGATGACCAAGAAAGACTTGCATCTAAGTTACTAAGGTTAAGAAAAGTACCAAAACCTCAACTTTGGTGAATTAATATAGGAAAGGTGACAAGTACGGTGCATTTATGGAGAAGGTTGGCAAAATGAGGTGTTATAATGACATTCACCTATCACCCTTGATGCTTCTTTGAGTGTGAGTGTAAGGATAATAGGATTGTATCCTTTTTGCGGTGGGTGGTAGGTTGGAAGCTAGTGAAATAGAAAAGAAATGGAGGCTAATTTCACCATGACATGATAGAGGAAGCTGGACCCCTTTCTGGGTAAAGCGTCTGTGTGGAGGCTACAAGGTTTATTTCTCTACAAGGAAGAGAAGGTGGTGCATGAAGTTCAAATAATGTTGGGGGATGGATTCAAAAAATTGACACATAGATTTAGAAGGAATATGGATATCTATTTGTTGGTCATAGCTTAGGGTTTAGGCTTAGGGGAACCAGTGAACGAGGTGAGGAGAGTAATGAAAACTCTGGTGCATAAAGATTTTTTAGTGGACATGCAAAGCCTTTGCAATGGGTGATACTAGGAGTAGGGTTGGTAAAAATAGAAGGAATGGATGGTGGGTGCCTGGAGCTTGTGGATTTAGATCACCTCTTTATCAGATGGTCAGAGAGTTACACTAAAGACCGGTGGTGGGAAGGAGCTAAGCGTGGGTGGAAAGAACTTAAAATATGTGCAGAGCTAATGGCATTAGAGGAAATAATAAAAAATCTAAAATAAGTTTCTAGAGAGGAGATGCACAAAAAGAAGGGATTGCATCTGCAGAAGAAGCTGAAACCATTAAAGGAGATACTGCCATTGGAGATGGGTGAGTCTTCAAAAAATAATGAGTAATAATGACCTTAATGTAAAGTGTAGTTTTTTGTTTTGTTTTTAGCCTCTATGTTAGAATTTCAGAGCTAAGCCTAGATTGGATGTGAAATTGTAATCATTCTAGGGCTTGGGTATAAGTTGTTACTCGTTTGGGGAGTACAAAGGTGTAGTTGTTTAGGGAATTTTTGATACTATGGTTTCAAAGCTAGTTATTCAAATATTTTTGGTAGTTTAAATTGGATGTTGTGAAGTTTGTAGAATCTATATATTTTTCTTTATAATTAATAAAATAAACAAGTATCACCTATCAACTTTTTCGGTAGTTTTTGGATGTTATGAACTTTGTAGAATCTGTATCTTATTCTTTATAATTAATAATATTAAAAAGTTTCAATGATAAAAAAAAAATTCTTAAGTTTTTAAGCCTTGTTCCTATGTTCTTCCTAGGTGGTCCCTCTTTTAAAATAAAATTTATGCACATGCATATGTCTTCCTCTTAAGTTATTCTATCACACATCACCAAAACCCAGCCGATTGGGTTCATTACCATGATGATTACCCTTGATCTCACCATGCGTCTGCATCTAATGGTTCTGTTGTTATTTTGGAGGTTTCAATTCACAAATCTAGTGCTTGAGAGATATACTTCTAGAATGCAACTAAAGTCATCCATCAAAAAATCATTGAACAGTCATGGTTAGATTGATGTGCCGCATCCTTTGTGTAAAACATTCTTAAGTTTTAAAGCTTTGGTCCTACGTTCTTTCTAGGTGGTCCCTCTTTTAAAACAAACTTAATGCACATGCATATTTCTGCCACTTAAGTTCTTCTATCGCTCATCGCCAAAATCCAACCCGTCAGATTCATTACCACGATGATGACCCTTGATCTCGCCATGTGTCCACATGTAATGATTCTAGTGTTATTCCAGAGGTTTCCATTCACAAATTTGGTGCTTGAGAGATATACTTCTAGAATGCAAATACAACCATCCATTGAGAATTCATTGAATGGTTAAACTTGGAACCTTAGAACCAAGAAAGTTTAATTGGACAATGAATTTTTTTATTAGTTTGATATTATGTTTAATTTTCCAATGTTTTTTTCTTAATCATTTGAAAATAGGTTTAATTTGCCAATGAATTTTATTTTTTAGTTTGAAAAAAAAGTAATCGCCAACAAAATTATTTTTTCTAGTTTGAAAACAGGTTTAATTTGCCAATGGAAATATTTTATTGGTTTGAAAATATATTTTAATCACGAATGAAAATATTTTAGTTGTTTTTAAAATATTGCATTTCACCAGGATTTTCCACAGACTTCTAGCGATTACCAAAGATTTGCCAATGGGGATTTTTTTTTCATGAAAAACAAAAAAAGTCAACTCTAAAATTAATATTTTTTGTGGGAAGTATGAAAGATTCACCTCGATTTTACACCTTCTCCAAGGGGGGGCTTTCTTAAAGTTTTCCCTATTCATTATTCTAGCTGAATGAGTCCCCTTAGTTGGGACCCACTTGCCCAAGTTGGTGAATGAGTTCTATTTAACTTAAAATCAAATTTAATTTAAATCTTTGGCTGGATTTTATTCTCCAAGATCCAATGTTGGCTTATAGTGTTGTAATTTTGGGAATTCTTGCATAATTGAGTATAAATACAAGGTTCTTTCATTCATATTAACACCTAGCATTTAAGAGAGTTCACAAGAGCATTTGAGCATTCACCAGAGCATTCCAAAGCATTCAAGGGCAGATGATCAAGCATATTAGGGTATTCTTCAAGCATCAATCATCATGTCAAAGACTTCTTGCATCATGTTTGTTATTGTGCTAACAATTGTGGTGTAGGTTTTTGTGATTCAAGAAAGCATTACATTCAAGATCTGTCTCCTTCAAGCTAGAGTCAAGAACCACATCCATATTGCAACATCTTATTGCTAGGGTTTGGTGAGTTGTAGCATTGTGCTTTGTTCATTTATCATTCTCCATTCATATTTGCTTCCATTTCAAGGTTAACTTACCAACAAGGGGTTTAACCAAGGAAAACCCCTATTCTCTAACCCCACAACATTTTCCCCTCTTCTTATGTGTGATATATAGGGCTAGGTTATAGATTCTTCAAGAAGAAAAGTTGGAGAATAGTTTTCAAATCCATAAAGTTGTCATCAAGCCTTGGAGAAGCTTGGAGAAAACCTATAGATGGAAATTTGTAGTTTTAGATCTAGAAACTAGTTAGGAAAAGTAGAGTAGACTGAAACACACAAAATCCAATTCAAAACTTCTAGAAAAGTAGAAGTGGATTGATTCACCACCATTGGTGAATGAGTCCCACAATATAGGCCTTATAAAGATATTTACAGATGTGGATACCCTCTTCACAAAAAATAGCTCCAATGCATTTTTCTAGAAATTGGACTGATTCACTCAGATTGGCGAATTAGTCCTAGTCAGCATCAATAGCAGATTTTCTAGTGATCCAAGCCTCCATTTTTCCTTCTTTAGTCTCCTAGGTGCACACTTTCAATTTTATAGCTTTCTATTGCATTTTTTTCATCTCTGTAGGTCATTTAGTGTTGTCTTAGATTCAATTACGGTTTTATATTTCATTGTGCATTTCATTGTCTTTTCCAAGTTTAAACTTAGTGGTGAACCCCTCAATAGATCTATTTCATCTCCTAGGACAACCCTTAGCAAGATCTCTTTCTCCATCGCAAAGAGATCTCAAGGGTTACCCTTAAATGAAATTGGAAAGGTGTGTGGGTATGCTCTAAACCATATGTTAGCATCTCCCAAAACAAACTTTTTCACCATTTCAATAACACAAAAATAGAGGTAGATGAGTTGAGAACAAAAATTGTTGAGACAAGATTTAGCCTGCAGAAAAGTGAAGAAAAAATAAATCAACATGAGGAAATAGATGTAAAAATTGCAATTTTGAAGAAAAGAGATCAAGAAATCTCAGCTTTGAAGGCCCAATTGGAGCAAAAAGATAAAATTATTAGAAATTCATAGTTTTAGGTACAAAGGATCGATGAGAAAAATAGAGAATCTTTGATCAATTTATTTGAAAAGGATAAAAAAATTAAAAATTTAATAACTGATAATTTGATATAATGACTTACAACTTTTGTAAAAGAGTAGGAAAAAATAGAAATTTGAGCTAAATGCATCCTTGAGAAAAAATGTTGAGTTAGAACAAATTTTGCAAAATATTAATGTTAAACCAACAGTGGAATCAAAAGAAGTATAGAACAAACCAATCAAAATGGAGTGGTTTTAGGTTCACATTTCTCCATTGTTAGTTTAAAATGGATGGAAAGATGTTATTTCCTATGACAAGCAGGGCAAAGAATGCCATACTAAAGAAGGAAATTTTTTTATTGAAATAATCATCTTATAGGCTTAATCAGGCCAAAATAGATGCATGCCAAATTGGGAAACTATTATTAACCCATAGGAGACCATCTAGGTTGTATTCTATGTTTTTGAATGAAAAATTATTAGGATGGAAATTATTGAGAATTTCTTGCAATCTGCCTCATGATCCAAATGATGAGAAATTTTTAAAATCATTTAGAGAGGCAACATCTTTTCAACAAAACTTTCTTTATGAATTATTTGTACACAATTTGTTTTTGGAAAGACATTGATTTCTTTGTCAATCTCTTTGTTGGGGAAGTCTAGCTCAAAGCATTCATGTCCACTATCCAAATCAGATTCAATGGTAGAAAAGGACCAAAGAGTATATGCAAGAAGAAAGGACTGTGGGACTTCAAATGAGATATCGTAATAGAAAACCCTTTGCCTTTAAAGCTCAATTCCAAAGCATTAAGAGCTATGAAACTATGAGAAGTAAATATAATGATAATCTTCAGATCTGTTTTGAGAATTTCAAAGTCTAGGGGCCAAAGTTGATAGAAAAAGCATGGAGTGCCTATGAGGAGAGGTACAATACTCCTCTACCTATGTATCTTAAAAAGAGAGGTGATTTTCATCTACCAATGTTAAGTGGTCCTACAAAAGGGATAGGGCATTGGTAGATATACTTCAACAACTTAAAACTGAATGGATATGAATAAGGTGTAGACCTCCATTACTTCTTTAGCCACCTCCTCCAATACTTGTCACTACAAAACAAAATTCTAAGAGCTTACATTCATGGAAAGTAATGGTTAAATATAATGAGGGTTTTCTAAGTAGTCTTGATGATTGGGATAGAGAAGCAGAGGACCCATATGACCTCAATTCCAAATAGGATGAACTAAATATGAACAAGGATATGGAAAAGTAGAAGACACAATAGAGAGCAGGAGTACTTGCTCGGGCCTAGGAGGGGGAGAGTGATGAGGTATAAATAACCTCATGATTATAATAAGCCAAATACCCTTCCTTGTTTCTACCAATTCTCTATTTTTTAGTATTAATAATTGCTTGCTTTTTGTAAAAAAATGTATAAATCTTTACTTCCTAAAATTATTGAAATTAGCTGACTAATGCTAATATAATGGTGTACCTTTGATCCATTGTACAAGACATTATGCATGGCTGCACTTCAAGGCTTTAATATATTTTATGTTATGGACCTCAATTAGTTGGTTAGTTGAAATTCTATTAAAATACTTTTTCAATGGTGATCTTCCACCATTTGAAATTTAGGATTTTGTTAGTAGTTTCGTATATATATGTAACCACCAGAAACAATGCATATGTGATATTATTATGCTATTATAATATGTTTTGAACTATGTCTTTGTGTTACACTTTTTCAGATATAAATAAACTAAAATATTGCAGTTTTATTTTGAGTTACTAGTTTTATGTAATAGAATTATCATGGATGGATTCATTTTGAAGATGTGAAAGTAAATGTAATTTGAGTTAAGCGTAGAAACACCTGAGAGCTGGAAACTTGAGGGAATCCTGTACAATAAATAGGTAAGTATTAAATTCATTTTCAATTCTGTTACTTTTATTTTGTACATGATAAATGTGAATCAATGTTATTTGTGTATGTCAAGCACTTTCAATTATTCCTCTAGGTCGTAGTTCAAGTTTGCAATATTTTAGTCCTGTTTATTTGAAATTCTAAAGCACCCACTCTGGTTGTAAGTTATAGGTTGTTAAGTTTACTTTCTATCAACAGTTAGTTGTTAGACATTAGTTGTTTCCATTTAAATTTTACAATTTTACTATAAGTGTTCCTTCTTAGGTAATTTATATGATTTCTAGTTTAACAATCTCATGCTTTCTACTTTAATTGTTTCATGCTTTCTAGCTTAAACATCTTAATGTTTTCCAATTTAATTGCTTCCTAGCTAAGTTTTTGTTCACAACTATTTCCATAATTCAAAAAATGTAAGAGAGATAGCCAAGATGTCCCTTATTGCATACAACCTTCGAACACTACTTGGTCAATATAATTGATACATTTTCAACTAAAGTGATAGGACCTCATGACAGTCTATCAATCTTCATGCATTATGTTTTTTTTGGAGCTAACAATTATTATGTGGGTTTTATGGTTCAATCAAGGATTTCATTCAAGATCTATCATCTTCAAGCAAGAGTCAAGATCTACATCCATTTGAGCCATCTCATACATGTTTGCAGCACTTCATTGCTATGGTTTGGTGAGTTGCAACATCTTATTTTGTTCATTCGTCATTCTCCATTACTATTTCATTCAATTTGAAGGTTTGATTACCAAAATGGGGTTTGACCAAGGCAAACCCTATCCACTAACAAAACAACATTTTCCCTTTTCCTTTGTGTGATTGGCATGTCTAGCTTGTAGATTTCCTAAGGAGCGAGATTGGAGAAAAATTTTCACATCATCTAAAGTTGTCAAAATTGTCATCAAGCCTTGGAGAACATTGGAGAACACCCACATGTTGCAAAGTAGGGTTTCAGATCTAGATATCTATTAGGAAATATAGAGAAGATAGAGAAGAGCAGGATCAAACTTTGAAGCTTTAGAAAACCCTAACTAGACTGATTCACCACTTATGGAGAATGAGTCCCAGTTTTAGTCAAAATACAGATTTTAGTAGATTCAGATACCCATTTGGAAGTTTCTTGTTCCCGCACAGAAACCTAGATTCTGAACTGATTTACCCATCTTGGTGAATGAATCCCACTCAACATTAAAGAAAAAATTTGTATTTTTTTAGAGCTCCTCTCAGCCATCTCCAAATTTCAAGGTGCACATATTCCTTTATGTAGTTTTTTGTGTTGTTTCATCTACTTTTCTAGGTCATTTTGTAGTTCATTGTATTGAGTTAGGGTTTAGTGTTGCATCTTGGATTTCATTTATCTTTCCAAGTTCTTAGTTGGTGGTGAATCCCTTATTAGTTTTTATTCAACCCCTAAGACATCCCTCTTGCAAGATATCAAGGTTTATCCTTGAATGAAATTGGAGAAGTGGGTGTGCTCTATGTCCTAAAACCATATGATAGAACCATACCACTTTTTCATAATTTCACCTACTATATGTTTGACAACATAGAAATAATTTTTGAAGTTAGCAAAAGAATTTGGGAGTGATCACTATGAAGAATGTAGTGGCAAGGAGAGAAGTGGGTTATCCTTTTGCATTGAGATCTCAAGGGTTATCCTTGAATGAAATTGGAGAAGTGGGTGTGCTCTATGTCCTAAAACCATATGATAGAACCATACCACTTTTTCATCATTTCACCTACTATATGTTTGACACATAGAAATAGTTTTTGAAGTTAGAAAAAGAATTTGGGAGTGATCACCATGAAGAATGTAGTGGCAAGGAGAGAAGTGGGTTATCCTTTTGCATTGAGATCTCAAGGGTTATCCTTGAATGAAATTGGAGAAGTGGGTGTGCTCTATGTCCTAAAACCATATGATATAACTATACCACTTTTTCATCATTTCACCTACTATACGTTTGACCACATAGAAATAGTTGTTGAAGTTAGCAAAAGAAGTTGGGAGTCTTAGCCTTTCTTGGCATCCTCTTTTGTCTAGCCTCTTAAAACATCATTGAAACCACCCTTGACCTCCTTCCTCCTCTTCCCCCACCCTCTCCCCCCATCCCTATCCCTTTTCGGCCCCCCACGCCCCCCACCAACCCTTCCTCTCCTTTTCCTTCTCACTTATCCCTTCTTTCTCCTTGCCCCTTGTTTTTTTCTTTGCTAGCTTTTACTTTTCTTTGTCTTCTTTTTTTCTTTTAGGTAATCTCCTTCTCTTTTTCCTCCTTTCGGTTTTTTTCTTTAGTCCTTCTTGTTGTGCTCTCTCCCATTTTTTTTAAAAAAATTTCTCTTCTTTCTTTCTAGTGTATTTTCTTATTTATTTTTGTATCTTTATTTTCTAATTATCTTTCTTTGTCTTCTTCTTTCTATATACTCTTGGTTGTTTATATATATATATATATATATATATAGTTTGTTTTATGTATATATATATATATTTGTTTGTTTGTTTTTTTGTATCTTTATCATTATTATTATTTATCTATTATTTAATTAGCCGATAGGCTATTTATGTGGTGGAACCCCAACAACATTTCCAGCAGTCAGATGCTGGTGGGAAACCCCAAGAAATGCGCGTTTAGTGTTTCCAACCACCTTCTCAACCGGTCTTGTCCAACATGGGTTTCTTTAATTCTAAGTGGGTCGAGCACGTAAAGTGACTGGTCGATTGCACCACTGTTTCAACTTTGATCTTCGCACTTACACGACTACTTCATTTCTCCCATCTGTAATAGTTAATTTTAACACTTGTAGTGATGCTTTTCATCTGAATCATCCTATAAGCTTTTATTATTCCTAAGGCACACGAAGGTGCTCCTCATTCGATCATCCTTGGCAGCCATGAGATTGTCCTGGAAATCTTCTTGCAGTTTGGCAAGCAAAGTATTGATGAGAATGGAGATGATGGTGGCGACAAGGGTGGCAAGGAAGGCGAGGCCCATGTTAAGGTGGTCCTATATTTTATGAAGGTGTAGAGGTAGCGAACGAAGGAGAGCGGTCACCATGCTCTGAGGAACTGGGGCAGTGAAGAGCGGCCATGCCGCTTGAGCCTCCTTGATGCACTGCTGGTCACCACCCACACTACCACCTGCAATGCCTACCGCGATTTCACAACCAACCACATATATACAACATGCTACTGCCACTCTGTACATCACCCCCACTACTATTTTACTTTCATAGCACCTGGCCCCTGCATCCCCATTCTAAAGCCTCTTCCCTTTACAACACCTTCTCCATGCCTTGGTTGCCAATGACACCACAGTAACAATGAGGAAGAGAATGTTAGCCAACACTGAGATCTAGCCATGAATAGGCAGCCCTGTAGGGATTGATCCCAATCTCATAATCACCATTGCCTTCTTCTTCCACTGTCATTGTTTCAACCTCTCTGTCTGTGCCTTTCTCTTTCTCTTTCATTAAGGAATGTAAGTAATAAAGCATTGATGCCATGCATATAGAACATCCCTATAATGAGTAAGTATTTAGCAACTAATTTATAAATTTGTGTGTGGGTATTATTTAAAGAATAATGGGAGAGAATGCTCGAGTCTAGGTAAGTATACATTTCATGAAACTGAACCTCACCAATAAATTTATAACAAATCAAAAAAGCATATCTTGCATATCCAATTATTTTGAACCACAAATAATCAATGTAAAATGAGGACCATCATCATAAATTATCATAAGAGAAGTTATACTAGCCATAACATCAACACTTATATTATATTTACATGGGATCACATCAATAATGAATAAATAAAATAATTCAAGAAATTATAATATTGACATGATATTATATAAGTTTTTCTTTGTTCTCTTTATAGACACCAACGATTTTTCTAGCTATCAATTGTGAATTGTGATGTATATTGACATGTTTATTTTAAAGAAAATGGTTACACATAACCCCATAATTAGTGCTTCATATTCAACTATATCATTTTTGAATGGAAAATCAAGTAAAAAAAGAGATGTGTATCAAGTCACTCAAGGGAGGTATCTGTATCAATCCCACCCTAGAACCAATCATATATCTATAACCATTGCAAAATAAATCCTATGGAACAAAGAGTCAACATGTAGTATATGCTCAATAGGAAAATATGTATTAATAGGTGCATGATTGGGGCTCAATGTAGTACCTAATTGATCAATAATTTCTTGAATCCATATATTTTAAAAACAAACTAAATATCAAAATATAAAAGTAACATTAGTGTGGCTTGACCCAAAATATTAGCCTTAAAAATAATGTATTCTAAGGGATCCTTTTTTATAATCATGTGTATCTCAACATGTACATATAATGTCTCAATTTTTGTTATAAAATTCCACAACCACACATTATTTTTCCATAGAAATTCACCTTGTCTCATAATCTAATAAGGTGTGACTAATGTAGTAAGCACCAAAATCTTTTCTATTCTCATCATTTTGTACCAATAAATTTCCAACAAAGGACTTAGTATCAAATACATATAGTAGTAAATATTACCATGAATATCAAGTATATGTACTGATCCGGATCGCTCGATCCGGGCGAGATCCGGATCTTTTTTTCCAGAATCAAACCTCAATCTTTAAAAATCAAAGTCGGATCTTTTCAAAATCCATCGAGATCAAAATCAGGCATCAAATCTTTTTAGAAGAAAATGATGGGATGGAGGAGGATAAGTGAAAGATGTGATAAATGAAGGGGAAAAGGAAGAGGAGGAGGGAGGGAGAATTAGGGATAAGGTGAGAATGGATCATTGCTTTCACGATGTCATCCTGCGGCCGATAAATAAGGTCAGGATCAACTCGGCATAAATTATTACGTGGAGGTTAAGTCTTTGGGTTATTTTGGGTTTTCTTTTTCTTTTGCATTAATTTTACGGGTAGTTTCGTTGTTTTTAAAAGTGTATGTAATAGGTATACTCTCATAGTTTTTTGAAATTGTCAGGACTTAAATTTATTCTTTCTTCTTTTTTTGTTGGTTTTTTTTTGGTCTGATTTTTAATTCTTTTCCTTCCAATTGTGAGCATCACCATCTCAATTTTCCTCCTTTCCATCTTTTTATACTTGTTGGGTCTGCAACTAATATCTTCTCATCTTTTTTCAACTCTCATCCTAATGGTGGACCACTGTGTGTGATTCAAAAAGTTGATGGAAAAAAATTACAAACAATCAAATCAAGAAGTAGCAAGATTTAATTTCATATGGATTGTGAAAATCTATTTGCATTAATAAAAACTAAATAGTTAAGTATGGTTGATCTAGGAAGCCTTGATACTTCACCCCTATAAGCTCCTCATTGATATAATTGATGGTAAATGGAACATTCATGCTAATGAAAAACTGAATTCTAATAAACAATTAGTGATGAAATATAGATAAATGAATTCAACTCAAAAATTATATAACTGAATTATGATAAAATAGAACACCAATATTATTGGTAGAATTATAATATAATTAGTTTAGTTATGTTATTGTCCATTAAGATGCTTGAATAATGCCAAGTAGTGAATAAAACTCATTCGCTATGAGGGAACATAATAGATTCTGGAACTGAATATAATTTTAAATCGGAAAATGAGCGAAGGCACTTTTCACAACTATCGTAGGGTGAATTAGCTTTCATGTGCAACCAGGATATATGAGAGCACAATACCCTTAAAGTATTCAGTAACAGAAAAAGTCAATATGAAGTGGGTTTAAAAGGGAGTGGAAGTTTAAACAAAACTGACAATGTGTTCAGGTCAACATTCCTCAAATTAATCATCATAGAATAATGGAAACGAAACTGGCATTGTGTTGAGGATAACATTCTCCAAGTTAATCATCATTAACATAGATTGATTGAGGAAATGTATGCTTCTAATCTCAAAGGCAGTGTAAAGCAGAGCGGATTAAAGGACATAGTGTTGCAAACACCCTCCAATATTTGGAACTGGTCCAAACAGTTCGGGACAATGATGTTCCCACTACTACTACAATTTGTCTATAAAGACAGGCATTTGCTTAGTGCTGCCAACTCTACATCCAATTCTTACCATTCCAATTATATGAATACTATATTTAATATTAGTTTTGCTTATTAAGATACGAAACGAATGAAAATTATTGGTGAAAACTCCATCACAATTAAATCAAAAAAGGACGAAAGGGACTTCCACAACTTATGTGGGAAATTAAAGATCGTAATTCCCTTAGAGCATTGAACATCCAAACCAGATAAAACGAATGAGGTTTCATAGGAGTGGAAGTTTAAGCAAAATGGTAGCATTGTCAGTACGCATTAACGTGGATCTGGACTGGTGACCTTGTGCTAAGGAAAATATTCTTTAAATTAATCATCGTTAACATAGATTAAGGAAGGAGATATCTATTAATTAAATATCAAAAGCCGAGGTAAGACGAGTAGTGTGGATAAAACTTAAAAGGACTTATGTGCAAACAGGCTTCGATGTTTGGATGTGGTCCAAACAGTTGGGGACAAGGACGTTCCCACTACAAATTTAAAGTTGTATAAGAAGAAGATTTTAGCTGAGTGCTGCTGACTCTACATCCACCGTGGTTACGAACCAATAATTTAATTTCCATAATAAAAGGAGAATTGCCCGGGCCCTCTCCCTATAAATAGAGGAGGATGGTAAAGCCAAGCAGCAGACAACTTCAAGTTAGAAAAAAAGCTATTGCACTATCACTAGAGTTGATAACATCTCACATAAATGGGTAGTTAAACACAAATTATAGAGAAAATTATTACTACTACAATGTGAAAATAAAAATATAGAATGAAAATTTATTTTATATGTCTTATTTGTATATCCTCAAAAGTAACCTTATGCATGCAAGTTGAAACAAATTTCCCATTTAATTGTGTCATATCTTAGAACTAATAATCTTATACATAGAATTTTCAATAGATTCTATGTTATTTGTTGCCAAAACTAAAGAATAAAGGATAGCTTTTGGGGTATGTGTTGTCTATATATTTTTTTTTGGAGATACGTCTGAGGGGGTCCCCTTTCGCTAGAGCCAAGGATTGAGGGCTATCCATTCCGCCAAAATCCGCCCGGGCACGATCTTGGCCTCATCCATTTTTAGGCGTCAGGGCTTTACACTTAGCAAGACTTGATCCTTGGTGGGCTCATTCCGAACCTTTCAACTTCACCACCTCATATAACAATAATGGGTTGCCTGCATATTTCTTCATGAAATCTATTGTGAATTTATCTTGAATGAAATTTTAATTTATTTTGATATATGTTATTTCCAAGGCAAAGACAAAGTCTCTACATAGAATAGGTAGGAGGCACATTTTGCTTCAAGCTAGCTAGCAAGATGATTTGTTTACCCATCTATTCAACATATTGCAATCTCTTTCATTAAGAAGGATAGTGTTGAGGTGCAAGCTCTAAAGACCATTAATTCACTCATATAGACATTGTTATAACACAAAAATCCTATTTTCCAAGATGATGAGGGTGATTCTTTAAGGAATACACTATCACCACATATTTTTCATGCTTTAGGTTCTACATTTTATTTTGGGTATACAGTTTTTGGGATGAAGTATACAACATGTGATGTACATGATCATGATTTTGATACATTTGTTGAAGATGATGATCTATAATTTTATGAGTATGTTGCACATGATAGAGAACATCATACTTCTATATTAGATAATATTGTCCTAATGAGCTATTGGATACGACATTTGGTATTGACCAATAGATAATTAACAAAATTGTTGTGTAATTTAGTATATTTCCTATTGAAATTTATAATTAACTAGATTAATACATTATGAATAAAAATAAATCAAATATTTTATATTTTATAGAATTAATTAATCAAAGTATGCATCATATTCTAATCAACACTTCATCACATACTTGTGTGACCATGTCAAGTCAAAAACTGTATAATTTGTAATAAAATAATGGATATAGTATATGGTAACTTTTTCATATATGAATGCTAATCTCAAATTAAGACAATTTGATGAATAGGTGGATGTTGGACCTTTAACATCAATACATCTTGGTAGTACTGCTTATTTATAACTTTCATCTAGGTATTTTAACTATTGTTAATCATTATATATGTAAATAATGCTATGTAAGTTTTGGTCAAAAAATATGTTCTAATTTTTTGATCTTGATGTTAGTGCAAAATCCTAGTATTCACGGATAAATGGAGATTGACATTACTATAATACTTTTTTCTTCTATACCCATCACACAAGTATTAGCTAGTAATGTAAATTTCATTATTTATTTTTCCATCTAACAATTCATCTTTATGCTAATTTTCTTCTTATTGTTTTTGATAAGAGGAAAGGAAGAGAAGTAGAGGATGATTGAGAAGGATCACCACTTTGTGGTAAGTAATTATTTCTACCATTTTGTCTGTTATGTTTTATATACTAATGTATATATTATAATTGTATTAATAGGTGGAGCTATACAATGTTCCAATTCCCAGGGAGTTTGATCAGTGTAGAAGAGATGTCAATTATGATATTGTTTCACCACCTTCTAGACATAGAAAGAGTGACTAATTGTTAAAATCCTATACATTTTTTTTTAATGTCAAGATGTTATTTTGCATGTCTCACAATATGTAGGTGTAGATTTAGATTTTTCCAATCTATCATGGTATTACTATCTGGCTTTGTAAACATACTTCTATATTATTGTATCCACCCCAATAGTAGTAACACATCCACCTAGATGTGATGACATTGTTATTTTAGGCCCACATGATGTGTAATACAAAATACCACTTTTGGCACCCTTTCACTAAAGAAAATTGATGTCTTTTTCAATATTTTACTCATCACCACTACAATAAAGTGAATTTGAGTTGATAAATTTGAGATAAGAATTTGTAGTTGGACCTAATGTCAAACACTATGTTCAAGTGAGACATTTATATGTGTCATGGTGATGTTACAATGAAAATAATTTGACTTGTCCAATGGTTAGAAAAAATATTTACAATAGTTGGAGAAACCAATATTAGATTAGAGATTTTTCTTTTTGTTTGAGAAAGGATACTCCCTTGTATATTATGCTTTTAATTTTTGGACATATGCTTTTAACAAAATAGTGCAATATAAAAACTTGAATTACATTACTAATTAATTACAAACTTTTTTAGCTTTTTAAGAACATGATACAAATAGAGTAAGAACTCAAACTGGCCAATTATTCTACACACTATGATACCTTCTAATACAGATTAACAAAACTCACAAATCAACACAATCTTTTACAATTATGTGAAATTATAAACATGCTTTCCTTACCTTCTATAAATTTATAACTAACATCAAATTTGAATACACTTGAATGATCACTACATAAAAGTAAAGAACTATTTTTATAAATGTACTGCATTAAACCCATAACCACCCCTTCATTTCATCAACCCTAATAAACATGTGATGTTTGTGTGTTAACACATTCAAAGCTTCTTTAATCTTAGCTCTCAAAATTTGTCTTTCCAAATCGATGGTATCATGTAGCCATGGATGATTGATCTTAAGTGGGTTACTATATGTGAGCACGAAACTTAGTGCGCACCTCCCATTCGTCCATGTGTTTACATTAAGTACTAGCTAGCTCTACTAGTACCTATCCTAGCCCTCTAGTCATTTTATACAACTATAGCTTGTAGGTATATTTTTTATATTACTCTTTACTTGAACGAATAGCCACATGTCACCATAAAGCTCACATATCGGTGCATTAATGGAAGGGATGGGTAACTTTGTTAAGAGAGTGATGAGAGAACACAAGTGCCACAATAAAAAGTTTCCATGCGGAAGGTTTTTTGCAAAATACTGCTCTATTAGATTGATGATCAATAATTTTCATGAGTTCTAATTCATTACTTATATCTTAATCGGCTTGTTTGGGCCCAACAGGATCTTTCTACACAATAGAAAATTCAAGGTCGTAGGGTTGCAGGGATAACTGGTACTACAAATTGCTAGAATTGAAATGTTTGGTGATAGGGAATAAAAACCAATAAACTCAACAAATGGTTTGAAAAAGTTTTGATTAGCAGACTAATTGCGCTCGGGAAATAGCAAATCAAATTAGCCATAGGTCTAATGCACAAGAGTGAGTGCAATAATTCATTTTGTATAGTTTCAAAAGAATTTCAAAGTCAGAGGATCGATATAGCATGAAATTGAACCATACACTCGAGACATAAAAAAAGTCAAACACTTGAACAAGCGATATCAATATTCAAGACATCAAGTGGGCTTAATTTTGAGGAATCTCAAAGGTTATTCAGACTTGAGTTGGAGTAGTACTAGTATGGATGACATCCTTGAAGTTTCAATTCTTCACCCCTGTGAGCATCACCTAGATGCAATGAGTGCCAAATGGATA
>VDFB02390992.1:0-75770 GCA_007258455.2 Sequoia sempervirens | reverse complement strand
ATATTTACTAAGGAAATATAATTAAGATTGCAACCTCTTATTCCAAAGATAATATCTCAGGAACAAGGGGGTTTTGTCCTAGGGAGGGAAATTTTTGAAGGAGAAATAGTAGCACATGAAGCCCTTAACACGATAACATCTATGAATTTTCCTTCTTTCATTGTTAAGTTGGACATGATGAAGGCATACAATAAGGTAGATAGGAATTTATTGAACAAAGTGCTTCAAAAGTTTGGATTTTGTTCAAAATGGCGTAGATGGATAATGTCTTGCTTATCAAGGGAAAAATTCTCAGTCATCATCAATGGGAGCCCCACAGATTTTTTCAGTGCTTCGCAAGGAGTAAGGCAGGGGGATCCATTATCACCTTTTTTATTTATTATGTTGGCAGAGGCTTTAAGAAGATCTATCTTACTTAAGAAAAATCAAGGATTGTGGCACATGGTGAAGATAGAAAATTCAAATGTTTCAATCACTCATTCTCTTTTTGCAGATGGTACTCTCCTCTTTGGTAAGGAAACAATTGGTGAAGCTAATCAATTCAAAGAAGTGTTAGATAAGTGCTTTTCTACTTCAGGACAAAAAGATTAATGCAACAAAGTAAAAAATATACATTTTTAATGCTAGTGCTATCATAAAGAACAAGATTGTTCACTTACTAGGTTTTCAAGAAGTTGAGTTGCCACGTTCTTATCTAGGAATTCCTTTCTTTAAGAGCTCAAATAAGGTTGCATACTGGGACAAAGTGATTGACAGGCTCAAATCAAGAATTATGTTGTGGAAAGCTAGGTGGTTGTCACTATCAGGTAGAATAATGCTAATAAAGTCAGTTTTAACTTCAATTCCTAATTATTTCCTAGTTGTACTTAAAGCCCCTTGTTCAATACTGCCAAATTGAGAAAATCATAAGAACATTCCTCTGGAAAGGAAATTTAAATGACCATAATAAAGTACCTTTAATATCATTAGAAGGTCTAGCAAAGGATAAGAAGCATGGAGGTGTAGGTATTCAAAATATTTAGTGTAGGAACAAAGCTTTTGGAGCCAAGCTTGCATGGTAAATGTATTCAAAGCCTAATGCTAAATGGTGCAAGGTAATGCAAACAAAATACTTATACAGTGGAAACTCGACAAGAATCTTGATAGTAGTTGATCCTCCTAAATGGTCTGCCATGTGGAACATTCTAATCTCATGTAGGAAACTTATTACATCTTTCTCCACATGGGAAGTGAATAATGGAAAATGTGTAAATTTATAGCTAGATTCATGGAATGAGAATCCTCCTTTATTAGAAAACTTGGATTTGCAAGACGTAAGAATGGTCCCATCAGAGGTTTGGGTGGAAAATTTCTTAGATTATGTGCAATCAGTAGAAGTTTTAAAAGGGAAAGTTGTTTGGAAAATTTCTCCAAGAAATTTGCTAACAATAGAATAGTGGGATTAGCTAAATAATGTGCTTAAGGAAAGAGTGGTGTATCTTTCATCAAATTTAGATAAGATTATTTGGGCTACTTTGAAAGATGGGGTATATTTGGTGAAGGAAGGGTATGCAGCTCTAGCTCGGTTAGGACAAAATATGCCTTCTCAAAGAGCCCTTTCATTTTGTTGGAACAATAGTATTCTCCCCAATGTTGGAGGTTTTGCTTGGCTTGCTTTAAAAAAGAAAATTTTGACAAGTGATCAGCTAATAAAATTAAAGATAACTGATCCTTTCAAATGTCCGTTATGTGAAGAAGACCTTGAAAGGACAGATCACTTATTTATGCAATGTATCTTTGCTCAACAATGCTGGGAATTTGTATTAAATAAGTTAAACTTGTTTGTTCCTTTACCAAATTCAGTTTGGGAACTATTTTAAAGTTGGCCTATCCTATACCATTCATCTTTTTTTGCAAGAATTTGGCATGTGGTTTCTGCACTAGTTTTCTGGAACATATGGTGGGAACAAAATTTGAGGATCTTTAGAAAGGCTAAATCAATAGTGACTTCTACAACTGCCAAAATTGAAAAGGCTATAACTGAGGTGGTTAATTCAACCGTTCAAAGACAAAAAACTACAAGTTCAATTTTCACAAACTGGGACAATTACCTCTTAAAACATTGGAAGGGATTAAAATTGCCATTTGATGGAAGTTTGCATAAAGGCATCAGTAAAAAAGTGGATAGAAGTGTAATAAAATGGGAGGCCCCACGAGCAGGGTTTGTAAAATTAAACTTTTACGGAGCATCAAAGGGAAACCTGGGTAACTCAAGGGCAGGTATTTGCATAAGGGACTCTTTTGGGAGAGTTTTAGTGGCATCTTCAATTCATCTTCACAAGGGAACGAATAATATTGCAAAAGCTCAAGCACTTTTGATAGGATTGGAGATGGCTTTGAAAATGGGATTCTCAAGTTTGCATGTGGAAGGGGATTCACTGTTAATAGTAAATGCTTGCAGAGAAAGAATAATTCATAGTTGGAATTTAGGTTATGTTCTACACAAAGCTTGGGCATGTTGGCAAAACAAGGAAAAACAATTGAGAGGGGGGTGAATCAGTTGTCGCATAATACTTAAATCTTTTCAAACTTTATTTAACTCAATCTCAGATTTGATGAATAAACAATAAACCATAAACATTCAACACATCAAAAACATAGAGAACACCAAGATTTTTTACGTGGAAACCCTGTTAGGGGAAAAACCATAGTGAAGGTTAGTCCACAATATTATACCTTGTTAAAAGTATAATGAGAAATAATGGGAATGCACATGCATTACACTGCTTAGAGCTCACTACTCAAATACAAAAGAGGACTCACTGTCCAAAGAAAATTTTGGTTTAAAACCATCCAAATTGTGAACTGAGAAAATAGCTTCTACACAAGCCTGATTATAGTTCCAGTTAAGCACAGAAAAAAATTCTTCACTCTTCGCTCAAACTTCTTCACACTTCGCTCAATCTTCTTCACACTCTACTCTACAATTGAATGATATTCGCACATACACACATGGGAGCACACCAAGCACACTTTACACCGATGAAACAATCGCTCTTAGATATCCGCAACATGAGATTACATCAACAACTTAGTCGACCGGAAATATAAAACATGTTTTCAATGTCAGCCCAAATTTACAAATAAATTTTCAATGCGAATCCACCAAGGTCGGCCACAACATAGTGGAGAACCAAATTAACAACTCCAACACAAAAAGACTTCAATTAATTTCACCTCGAAGATCCACCACACGTTACACCCATCATGTGGGCCAAGAGCATGAGAAACCAAATTTATAGAGAAAAATCTTCGACCACGAGCACACCGATCAATGTGGATGTACCACAAGGATACAAAACAATCTAGAAACATCCACAACAACTAGAATTACCAGAATTATACCAACTTTAATCAAGAACACTGATAAAGACCACAAAAACACTGTCAGAACATAGATCTTCATAATTTTGAACAAATCTTCACGCAGACCTCTAAAACTTCCATAGGATGGACTAGATACACTCAACAATAAACCCTTTAGTCCACAAAAATTAATCTTCAACATACAAAACAAGACACCTTCATGACCTTCACAGTTCCACCAGGAACCTGCTATACTTTCTTTTACAATTTTCTCAATATCCTTGACATATACAACCTTCAATACATAAAATTCTAATAGTGTTGACATCAATGAAAACCACATATTAGCAACACAACCACAACATCCAACAGGGAATTGCTAGAATCTTTCGAGGTTTTTTTTTATTTCATATGTACAGGGAAGGCAACAGGTTGGAAAATTTTCTAGCAAGTATGGGTTGTGATTCACAAGAAACACATATTTTCAATGATGAAAATTAATTAAAGACAATACCAATGCAGGAGGCAATGTCTTTATAGTAAGCAAGGATAAGGCAGTTTAAAATAAAATGAAAGTGAAATGTATATGATAAATCCATGTTTATTTTATTATGCATGTGTCATGCTTAGTTGCAATACAATTATTGATTCGTATAGATATCTTCAAATGCTAACTCAAATTTTGATAGTTCTTCACACATTTATGGTTACAGATGTTGTGGTGGAGGCATGAGTAGGTTGGAAAATGAGACAAAGTGTAATAAGAAGTTAATCTTAAGGGATTCCCCTGTACTTGTTTCAAATGGAATTGGTGATCCGTTTCATTTAGGGCTAAAAGAAGGTCTTGCTAAATTTGGAGTGAGTGTTGGCTATGGATTTAGCATAATTGTCCAGCACATGTGTGAAGTACCATCATTTGTAGTGGATCTATGGGAAATCGAAACAGAGTAATGAAATTTTCTGCTGGTTATGATTATTCCTAACTATGTTTTGTGTGTATATAGGGAATTTGTACTAATAGCACTTTAAACATCATTAATCAACACATTATTGGTTTTAGGTGGTAGTAGCAGAGTTCAGGCAAGGATGAAATATTAAATCAACATGACAGCTAAATCCAGATATCTTGGTGTGATTCATATTTGAGGCGTGCCTCGTTTCATTTTCCCATCATTTCCAAGAATGAATTGGGAAAGGAAAGTTTGATATTTTCCTTTAAAATTGCATCTTTTAAGGGAAAATTTGCATTAGCAAGGGTTTTTTGGTTTGATGACCTCCATTGCAACATTTTTTGGGTGAAGATTTTCTTCGAATTGGTGACTCTGTGCAGGGTTTGTAAGTCATGGTGTCTTCACTAGTTTTTCAGCGACAAAGAGGCTAGTGTTCTAGTGTTTGAAAGATGGCTTCGGGTGGTAGACGGGTATTATACAACACCAACATGGAATATCGGCCCCATAACTATAGAATCCCAGTAGTAGTCCGTCCCTGGGAGTTTCCATTCTTGGGTTGCATTGAAAAGGAGCATCTTTAGCAATGCTTTAAGTTAAATTTTTCATCAATCCTTAACTCCATCAAGTTTGTGACAGGTGAAGAAATCCTGCATACGGAGACTAGGTGTATAATCTTCCCGGCGAATATCCTCTCAATTTTTTTTGTCAAATGCAATGGATTTATTGCAAAATTACAATTCCCTTCAACTGGTGGCAAGCAAGGTTGTGAATGAAATTTATTTGCAAGATGGTGCTCTGTTGCAAGGTGTTTAGGCCTATGAATTCACTCACGGTGAAGGGTATGTGGGTGGGTTATTCCTGAGGCACTATATTTTTTACAAACAAAGATATGGGGAAGCATGTGAAGCGTTGAAGTTATCCCTGCTGAAAGACTCATCAAGCTATTTGTATATAGCTCTAAATAGATACCATTTCGAGTTTTCCAGGGAAGAGACAGGTAACTTCAAAAGAAAATATCATGCTATCTCCTTCATTCTCTTACATGATTGTCCCCTTGGGCTGCAAATGAGTGTTCATACTCCAAGTATTGAGGAAAATAGAGCCAATGTTCTCATACCAGACATCAACATAATGGTTCATTCCCAAGCTCAAGCTACAAGTCAAATTCAAATGGTTGCTGGTGAGGGTCAAGAGAAAACTTGGTGAATATAGTTCGTAGGGGTTAATTTGAAACTTTTATAATGAATATGTTTTGTATATCTTGCGTAGAAATCTGCTAGTAAGGGTTGGTAGTGCTTTCAAATGTATGGCTTTGGGCTCTCCTCACATAATTTTGGGAAGCACTAATTTGTATGGAGTCAAAGAATTTTTTCTGATTGGCAGTTGGTTTGTTCAGGTTGCATAGGTATCTCCTACCATATAACTGATAAACTCTATGTAATTATATATTATATGATATTAATATAATTACAGGCACTTTTCCTTTTGATTTTTTTTATATATGATAGATACTAAGATATAAATTATTATTATATAATATATATGAAAATATATATTATTATATATCATATATAAATTATATATATAATAAATAATAAATAAATAATGTATAATAATTTATATATGATGATATACAATAATATAATGATAATGATTTATATTATATAATAATAATGTATATAATTATACATCATATATACATTTGTGAAGTGCAGTTAGTGGAAAATGAAAATGAAGCATGAATTATTCAAATAGGGTTAGAATTCACAATACCCAAATAAAAAACAATGATCAAATCCCACTTACGGTTAGATTAGAGATTATAGAGCGATGATGACTGCGTTGTTCAAGAGATGGAGATCAAAGAAAAATACCTTCCACCTTCACACAGGAGAGTGCATGATTACATTGGAGGATGTTTGGCGCATCTTGAGAGTGTCGATTGTTGGTGCTCAAGTGATTTATGATATGGAGGCAAGCACAATGTTTATGCAGAGACTGCTTGGGGAGGAGGAGCTAGATATTGTTGATGGTCAGTTAGATCTAAGAATCTATTATGGAGATACCTACAATATTGTGCTCTGTTTAGCTACTTTGATCATGGGACCTTTGATGCTAGATAGGAGGTCATGAGGATTCCATGTTGGATGGGGCTACGTCATCAAGGGAATGGTTATAGAGGGGATTACATATGTGTGGGGACCTTTCATCCTTGCACATTTATATCATGATATTTGTTAGGTTTGTTATCAATTGTCCACCAGCTTATTTGTAGGGGTCACATTGTTACATGTATGGGCTTGGGAGCGGATTGCAGTCACTCGACCTATTGGAGATGCAGAGAGGGGTCCAAGAGATCCCCTCATTTATAGATATGGTAGCCAGTTGACATAGAGAACAAATGACAGGTTACACTACTAGAGAGGGGTTTTTGATGACATGGATGAGTTTATCTGGAGACCCTACCTACAAATTAAGGTCTAGAGTGATGACCACCAACATTTACCTTTTTGTCAGTAGACACAATAGCTTATAGGTAATACCACTCACATAATCAAGTGGTGTTTACTAGACCGAGTTATGAGGTAGTTTGGTGAGCAGTAGGTTGTGCCACCAAATGACTATCATACTATGTTTGCTCACACAACTAGGGATATTGCTGCTTGGGGAGGTATGGTGGTACCATAGGTTCCATTGGGTGAGTTGGCTCATCTTGTTACACAACCTTGGGGATGGATAGGGGGACCAAATGATCCTGGTACCACTCTAGACTATGTTGTATGGTGGACTCAAAAGCGCCCACTACATTTTACACATCCTCTAGGTGGGCCTAGGGTAGTTAGAGGATAGAGGAGACAACTAGAGGGAGAGCTTGGTAGGGCTCAAAGGATACGACCGAGGGTGGAGATAGAGGTTCGTCAATTGTTCCTTATGTTGCACATTAGCCACCTCCACATCAGTAGCCACCACAACAATAGTTAGAACAACAACCACAACATGACCAATAGCAGGTGCTTGTGTAGGACCCTCAAGATGAAGGGTTGGGGGTGACGATGATAGAAAAGAGACCAATGTGAGATTGGCCTTAGTTTTATCATAGTGAGATTAGGCTTGAAGAGAGCATGATGGATATAGGATAGAGCGAGATCAACTTACTGCTCAGCTCATATATAGGACCATAGAGAGAGACTAGGAATTGGTTGAGAGAGATCAATGTATTACTGAGCAAGATCAAGCTCGTGGGGAGAGAGACTTGAGGATCCCAGAGAGAGATGTAGAGATCACCTATTAACAGTAGGAAGAGGCACAAGTAGCCGCAGTTACAACTAAGAGAGACTCTGAGTGAGAATGCAAGATGCAACTTGAGATTACACAGGGCTTGATGGTGACCATGGATAGACATATGCATGAGAGAGAGCGCCTCATGTAGGAGGTTACCTATTATCAAAATATGTATGAGACGGCTATCTCGTGGGAGTGGAGGTAGCCTAAGTTTTCAACGCAAAGTGTTATAGTTGTAGGCTGTAGCCGATAAGAGGGTAGTTCCATTGGTCCTCTTCTCAATAGACACATAGGAATATCTTACAATCGCATTGATCACCGTCACATAGATAGCACACATAGAGATCCCCAAGGCATGGAGAGAAGTTGTAGGATCAGTAGATTAGGGGCCCCCCACCTTATCAACCTCCTCCCGATGGAGAGGAGCACATGAGTGGATAAGCATTGTATATATTTTGATGTACATTTTCATGTAGACATGTTTATGATGTATATACATTCATCATCCATTTTGAGCCTTATGTACATATGCATTTATTTTTGATGTATCACACATTTTACAGATGATGATGTATCATGACATTTGAATTTTAATGATATATATGAGATGACATGATTTTGATGCGGCTATTGATGTGCATGGTTTCTATTGATGTTATGCATGATATTCATGATTTGATATGATGTGGATGATTTACGATATGATATTGATGCATTGATTATTATGAGATTGTGATAATGCATGTGTATGGGATTATGATGATGCTTATGATTTGTTGATGCAGGATGTGATGACATGATATGATGATATATAGATATGATTATTTTTGTACTTTTCTTATATTTTGAGGATATGCCTCATTCATGGGTGTTATATGATATGATATGGGATATGATATATGATATATTGATGCATTCCTTATGATTTTGTGGATGCAGGATACATGTGATAGAAATTTTAGTAGGAAGAGCAAACATAGAGAGATTAGATGATAGAAGAATAGATGATGATCTGATTGTTAAAAATCCATTTGTTATGAACGCGGATATGAATGATAGTGATGATGATTGATGATGTATGAAAAATGTGACGAATATGCTTTTGATTTTAGGGAAAACTAAGCAATTTCATCATAGCAATCTTTATTAATGTAGCAAATAGACATAATGCACCAAGGTATAAAGAACCAAGGCGGATTTGTATCTATTGAGTGGACTTTGACTCTACAAACAAGAGGAATATTCCTGTTCATACTAGACATATGAAAACTTGGTTATGAGTGTATGGTTTAGAAGTTTAGAGCATGTTGGACCAGTGTATAGAGAGTTATGAGGAACCTAACATATTAAGGCCACTTTATGTTGTCTAAAATGACTTCCACACACACACAAGGCAAGTATTCGCCATAGTCATATTACAAGAATATCCCACAAATATGGCATACAAAATCAATGACCATGCCCCATTCCTTCCTCTCTAAATATTTTTGAAGACATCCTCAAGAGGTCATCAAAATAAGATAATAAGATAAATCAAAAGAAAAAACCAAAATAGACGAAAAAAGCTACCATATCACTTGCTAGAGATGTTTTTAGTTTAGAGATGTTATCCATTGATGATGCCCATTATAAGAATGATATATTGGTTAAGGAACATACTAGGATGTTGATGGTGATGATGCTGATGATTGATAGGAAATTGATATTTTGGCATTGTTTTAACAGATAGTGATCAAGTCTACGATTTTCACTTGAATGTTCCAGATTCCAATAGTTGCTATGTTTGTTTTGATTGCTTTGTCAAAGGGTGAAGATGATGATGAATTTATTGGTATTTTTGAAGATTTTTGGGTTTGTTTTTGGATTTTTGGTATTTTAATAGTTTTTGGGTTTGTTTTTGGATTTTTGAAGATATTTTGATGTTTTTGGATTTTTGAAGATTATTTGGATGTTTTTTTTGGATTTTTACAGGATTATTTGGATTTTTTTTGGATTTTCAAGGATATTTGGATATTTTGGATTTTGGTCTACGATGTTGATGAATAGATATGGATATGCAATAATAGTAGTGATTTTTTTGAGATTATGTTGATAGCCAAGCTAGGATAGATTGATCTGATTGATGGATTTTCAAGATTGATAACATTGTTGAGGATATACAAGAATGCAAGGATAGTGTTGTCAAGATAAGAACAACACGACAACATGAGGATTGAGACAAATACATCTCAAGATGATGATGGATAGATTATATGGATCGAGATTTGTAGCTAGGCTAGGAAAAAAATACATTCAAATGATTTTATATGATGTGGGAGCCTAAGTTAGATGCAACTAATATAGATTGTTTGGATTGATTATTGATGAAAGATATAGCTGATAGGGAATATCTTATTGTTGCCATGTGCTTGCGATTTTTTGAATATTTTCTTATGAATGTTCTTGACTTATTTGATTTTGTTTTTGAAAATGTTTGGATCACGACATGAGCTAGAGGACATAGATTAAGATTTGTTTCGAAGCAAGAAGTATCTTCCCCCTGTGTCTAGCAATGTATGAAATGTTATGAGTGGATGCATGGATGAGGGCAATGATATGCAAAGGATTCCAAGGACTATCCCTTAATAAGATAAAATGTTTGGATAAAGGATGGTGGTTAGGATAATGTTAAATAGCTCAGATATAGTGCTAGATTGCTTAGACAATGCATGATGGGTCAAATATAGGTGATAGTATTACATGAGATAGGATATGATCTATAGAAATAACCATGTCAAGATTTTACCAAAAAAAAGTTTGAAGTATACACCTAATCTTTATCAAGATCAAGATGGATGAAAGTGGTTTGGATGGATCATGGATTTATAAATTAGAAAATTGACTAGAAGGTCATAGAGATAATAGGAAATAATGCAAACAAACACAATTTGTAGCCCTTCACTAAGGAAATTTTTTGACTAATAGAGAGTTGCAGTGTTATACCAGATGATTGCATTGCAATCAACAATGGATGCATCACACTAATTATGTGGTGTAGATACACAGTTGCATCACATAGGCTGACAGATGCAATGCAAAAGTTTAGGAAAACAAACAACCTATAGGAACCCAAATATTTTTTTAATTTTCTAATTTTTAAGTGTAATTCAGTGAAGAAAACATAAAAAATAGATGTTTGAGAAGTGATTAGTTTATTTTAGCAAATTGTTTTGGTGTCTAATGATAAGAATGTTTACACTTTGGGTAAAACAAGAAAACATGTATAACCTAATGTAGTGGTAGATCAGGTGTGTAACAATAGGTGGGATCACCTCCCATTTAAGGGGTAAATCCTCAGAATGATAGGGTATCCAAAAAAATTCAAGCAAGTTGTCTAACACCTTTCTCTATACGAAGATGAGAAGTAGACATCCGATGATAGAGGGTTGCTGACAAATGCCAATCACACCTTCCTTCTCCCCTTAAGCACTATTTCTAGTAACTCAAGAAGATTATACTTCAACCTAAAAGAAGACATGGTGAGTAGCTTCAGGGTACGATGCACATCCCTTGACCACTTTATTAGTTACATTTGCAGGACTTTAATGGCCTCTAATGCAAAAGGATTTTAGTGGGTAGAATATTGGTGAACACCATCGACCTCTCAAACATCGCATCGGGAAACCCACACAAGTTTGGAGTGCTACATGCATGGATGGACCTACAGATTTTACTCACACCAAATTTATATAGCGTGCCAAAAAATGCCACTTGAGGTCAAACCCCCGAGTTCTCCGAAGATGTATCTCAAGGCATACCTACTACTTAAAAAATGGTGAAGATTAATGCTATTATTTCTCGTCACCTAGGATCGCACAAGTGTGAAAGGGGAGAGGATACTATGATCAACACACCTTCATGTGCAAGCGTACAAGAGACAATAATCAATGATTATTTTTAATAACACCAAATGAAGTGTGAAGTTTTTTTGTTTATTTTAATGCACCAAAAGAATGATGTCATGTTCAAACACACTATCAATTTTAATCGAGATAGAAAAATGATATTTGTCTTGTTCACTTTAAGAGCACCAAAATAAATGTGGGAGATTTATGTTGTTCTTTTAAAACACAAAAATTGAAGTGTGTAATAAGCATGTCCATTTTAAGCACCAAAATTGAAGTGTGTGTTAGATAATTTGAAGAAACAATACTAGAAGCTGAAAGAGATGGATTAGCAACATGAAAACCACAACCTACTAATAAAAATAAGAAATCATCATAGTATTGATCAATAATTTACCTTTCTGCATTTTATCAATTAGTTACAGTGCAGTAGGGATCAAATGTGTTGCATAGGAAACCAATTGTGATGTTTGGGAAGGTGAATATGACGTTCTAGAAGGTGGCTGTAGCATTTTGTTCATCAATTGTGGTGTACAATTACATAGATGTGATGGAATGTCAAAACTTGCAACAAAAAAGAAGAAGAAGCAAAGTGATGGGTATGACACAACAAACTACATATGCATCACTTGGATTGGCGATTGTATTATAAATTTAGGCGACTGCAGTTCAAGATCCCACAATTGTGTAGTAGTTTTCCATGACTACTTCAGTGAGTTCCATGGTTGCATCATAGTACCTGTAGCTTCACAAAAACTTAAATCCATATATAATTTGTTAAAAAGGCGAGGTTCACGACGGGTTCACCAAATTGTAAACTAGAAAATAGACCATGAGGCCATAGAGATAATATGAAATAATGCAAACAACCACAATCTACAACCCTACACTCAATAAGATCTAATCTAATCAATGGAAAACATGAAATGATAGATAAAACTAGATTTCAAATAAATGATACTTTCACCTTCACCATATTGCCATGCATGACTTCCATTATTCTTCTTAGTATGCTTTTTTCTCTCATAAATGGGTATGCTACTCTTTCGCTATAAGCTTCAAAGTATATGTGATGATCTCAAATGATGCAAACACCGAAGTTTAAGAGTTCGTGGTTAGCCATGAATGTGCAATGAAGGCTTGCTTTTATAGAAATACTTGTTTTAGCTGAATGATCTAGATTCAAAGATGAAAGATCAAGATCAATGGTCAAGGTTTATTGAGAGGAAATAGAATGGAGAGTTAATTGGCTTGATTGATTTAATTAAGAGAATTGATTAGATAATTAGTGGAAATTGATTGATCAATTAGTGAGATTGAATAATCAATAGGATTGATTGATTAGTCAATGTGTGAGAGGATAATTAATTAATTAAATAATTAATTAATCTTTGGAGGAATATGCAAGTAAAGTTTGAATTAATAAACACAAGTTTATTTATTAATTGATCATGTTGAGTTAATAGAATGGAGAGTTAACTGACTTGATTGATTTAATCAAGAGAATTGATTGATTTAATCAAGAGAATTGATTAGATAATTAGTGGAAATTGATTGATCAATTAGTGAGATTGAATAATCAATGGGATTGATTGATTAGTCAATGTGTGAGAGGATAATTAATTAATTAAATAATTAATTAATCTTTGGAGGAAAATGCAAGTAAAGTTTGAATTAATAAACACAAGTTTATTTATTAATTGATCATGTTGAGTAAATATTGGAGAATTAAATAAATAATTTAAATACTTAATCTAGAAGTGAGAAATTGGTTTAATTAAATAATTTGTAACAATTATTTAATATGAGAAGGGTGTTTGATGTTAATTAAATAATTCATGATAACTATTTAATTAAAATAGAAGAATAAGTGAAGTTAGTGATAAAATTAAATAAATAAGGTTTATTTAATTAATCAAGAAGAATAACATAAAATTAGGACATTATTAAATAAATAGGATTTATTTCATTAAACTAGAAGAACAAGGATAATCAAGATATTATAAGAAATAAGATTTATTTAATTAGTCTGAAATGATGAATAAGAATGAATGAATTAAATAATTTAAAATTAATTAATTAATAGTAGAATATGAAAAATGATAATAGTTAAATAATAAAATATTATTTAATTATTTAGGAAAGAAGAGTGGAAATTAGTAAAAAGGTGTTGCTTTCAAGTTAGGAAAATTTAGGGTATCTACATTTTCCCCTTATTTGATACAATGCACTTTTATAGCATTGTGTGAAATAAAATTCCAAAAAGTATGCTCAGGAGTTGCCTCGGTATGCCCTAGTGATGGCGAGATAGGATGATGCCCCCTTAGAAAATTTTTCAAGTTTTGAAAAAAATTCAAAAAAATTGGGAAGTTGTTTTGACAAGTCAATTTGATAGTGCTGAGGACGTTGGTAGCAAAATATTTTGATTTTAGGACCTCTAGGGTGTCTATATTTGTGTTTGAAGTTTGAAGTTGATGCACCCAGTTATAAAGGGTGTCCAAAATCCCACCCTAAGGTCTACAAATAGGCCCTAGGGGGTGTAAAAAGGTTCATTTGTGCATTTTCTTTTGAGATATTTGAGAGCTCTTAGTGTGATTTTATTGTGGAGCAACTGCCAAAATGTCGCATGTACCAGTTGGATCTCATCGTAGATACCAAGTTCGATCATTTGGATGGCCAAAGGGCTCAGGGGACATAGAATGCGACTTCCTTTTCTCATAATTTGTTTAATTTTTTGTAGATTTTTGGGCTCAAAGAAGGGAAAATAGATACAGTTCTATTTTCGCACTGCATCTATTATTGTGTTTGCCGCATATGTGGCTCAGTTTGCTGCATGTGTCTAGTGAAAAACATCTATAAAATGGATTCACCATTGTTAGGATGCTCGCAATTGATTTTTGTATCGTAATTGTTGTGGTGTAGTAAAAGTGTAGGTTTGTATGAAAATACACTACAATTGTTGTGTCCACTTACAATCACCATGCAAGCTGCATATGTATGACAATGAAAAACATTTTCCCATTAGCTAATTTGAGTCAATTTTTGATAAATTTTCTCTGTATAAAATGTCCAATAGCTTTAGTTAGGCATCCTGATTGATGTAGTGTGATTTTTGTGAGCACAATTGAGGTTACCATCAATCTATACTCGAGAGAGATGACCTACTTCTCTCAGGTTACGAGATCACCTAGGAGAGGAGGAGAGGGATCCATTGCATGTCCTTGGAGTATACCATGTTACTTTCATGCCTATTATTTAGGCTAATCAGGGTCTACTAATAGCTTTGGTAGAGCGGTGTCACTCCAAGACTAGTTCATTCCACTTACCTACTGGTGAGACTACTATGACACTCAAGGATTCTGGCATATTCTTTGGCTTCCCATTCATGATGAGCATGTTGTCTATGATCTAGATTGTGGATTGGATGCCCTACATAGAGTGTTTGGTGTTGACGATATTACTCTTGGTGTGGAGGATTATGAGATCCGATGAGACACACTTGCTGACAAATATGACTAACTCAGTTTTTATTTGCACTATCATTGACAATGTCGTTATTCTTGACCATCAAGGCAATGGTTTCCCCATTAGATGGGGTCAAATTCTTGAGGGAATTATGGAGTGAGTAATTGTTTATGCTTGGGGTCCATACTTACTGTCCATGATTTAATTTTAGCTTCTCGATGTGGCCTACAAAGATGCCTAGTCTATCAGTTGTGGTACAACATTGCTTATGGTCTGGGCTTGGGAGCACATAGCTGTCTTTAGGCCACTGGTGGATAGGCACCTAGCACCAAATTTTCCATATGTATTTATTTATAAAGGTGTCATCACACAGATCCAGGTTGGTGACATTAGTTATTGGAGGCACGGTATTGATACCTTAGATATTTTACCTGGAGGCCATACATAGATTGTCCCATCTAGGATGATGATCACAAGCATCTACCTTATTGTCGGTACACCAGATACTTGATCGTACGAATAATTCAGACACAACACATTATCGAGAGGCACCTTCCAGAGCATGTGCTTCATCAATTTGGGGAGAGACAAGGAGTTCTTGTTGGTATCGTAGAGTATGCTCATTCTTCTCAGGAGGTTTCTCAATGGGGACCTATGATCAATGTATAGGTTGTTGCTACAAAGATTGATGGATTGCAACCAATCGAGTGGGGTGCCCCTGTTGATTTAGTTGATGTAGGGACTACAGTGGAGTATGATACATGGTGGGACCAACACAAGACCACACCATTTATAGATTTTGATCAGTGTTCTCCTATAGAGAGGCTTGGGAGAGGTCTGCGAGCAGATTCTGGGGTAGAGGATGGGGAGAGGGGATGATGGTGGTGATGAAGGGGGTGGTGGAGGTTAGGGTGGAGATGGTGTTAGGGGGATATAGGCCAAGTTTGTGATATAAGTCGAGGTAGGAGAGGTATAGGTGGACTTCCACCTTAGACACTAAGGCAAGATGGTGAGCAGAGAGATGATGCTCCTCAACAAGAGGAGGGAGTTAGAGCAAGACGAATTTAGGTTGATGTTGCTCAAGTCATACCAATACAAGTTGCTTCTCCTCCTTTCCAGGAGGAGGGACAAAGAGAGCAACAGATGGGGGTGGAGGTTAATATCGACATGGATATCGAGGTGGAGGTAAAGGAGCATGTTTGTGAGGTAGCCATGGAGGAGGGATTGGAGGATGTTCCCATCTTGGAGGCCATGGGGGAGGATGTGGGGGAGAGACCACAAGATCCATAGGTAGAAACACTATAGGTGTAGCTACAAGTTATGACTCTATAGGTTCAGCGGTTTTAGGGGTAGATAACTCATTTGATACCTGGGCTAGATATGGCTGTTATTAGAGTTCAGAGGGTTGAGAAAAGATCCATAAAGCTTATTGATATAGTGAGTGGTGGCACAATAGATCTAGCTTGGGAGCTCCATAGGTCTAGCCTAGATGAGTAGTACTACAAGGACTTGTATGATATTGTACTTCCTATGGCAGAGAGAGCCCCTAGTTTCACACATAGCTAGAGTAGGTTGCACTTGAGGAGATCACAAAGCGGTGTAGGGGTATCACATCCGAGGCCATATCCTTACCACACATCTCAACATGTACATATGGATCAGTCACGAGCCTCAAGATTAGGCCACCGAGAGGATAGGCCCCCCTCAAGTGACAGAGGAAACACATGCTAGGCCTGTTTCTATATAGACATGTATTATTTTTGATTGAGCGTGCAAGCTCTACATTTTTGACAATCATTCAATATTGTACTGTGACACATTTTTTTGGATTATACATACAAGAGACATCATTTTTGAGGTGATTATATGATGTCTTATTACTATGAATGTTTCTATGTGATGGATGTTTATGGATGCATATGATGTTTATGTCATTTTATTTATGGATGGATGCACATGATATATGATTTATGCTTATATGTAGGGCATGATGTATGGATATTTAATGATTTATGATCTATATGATGATGCTATTATTGATGTTTATATGATGTACATGATTATGACATTATATGTTTAAAACATGTTTATGCCATATTTAATATGATTCTATATGGATGATGATGATTCTGAAATTTGATGCAATATTATCTATATTTTTGTATTTTTCTTATGTAGTATGTATGACCTATATGCACATGATTATTTATGATATTTGTAAATCAAGGCTAAAAATTATCAAGGTTAGGCAATAAAGCATATAAATCAAACCCTAATAAACAATGAAGCACAAATAAGCATAAAGACATAAAAACATGGAACAATATTACCAAAAGTCTTCATACCACCATTGTTTCACCTCCATTTCACTTCTCCATTTTGCTTGATATGAATAATTGCCCTTAGATTTTCGAGTATGCAAATAGACCTAATGACAATGACTAAGCAAAATATTGAAGATTCTATATGACTATGGATGCACTTGACTTGATGTTGATAGCAAGATGACTCTAGATAGCTTGTGGATGCAATAAACTAGATAGCAAAAGGTAGGTAACAAATGACAATGACAAGGTCTTTTATAGGAAAGACAATTTTGAATGAAGCGCTAAGATTAAACGTCAATAATCAATGGCCAAGAATGAAAGATGTAGTATGAAATAGGCTTAAGGAAAAATTATAAGGATTGATGGTCAAGATGAAATTATAAATAATTTAATCAAGGGTGGAGGTTAATTGAGACATGGATAGATAAGGACTTAATGTGGAAGATAAGATTGGCATAGACAAAGAGGTGATAGGATATTAAATAATAATAAAATTATTTAATCTAGGTGGCCAATTAATAATTAAATAATTTATTTAATTATAGAGGAATGTGACAAAGGGAATCTTTTGAATTAAATAATGATTTAATTCAAAATTCAAGAGAGTGGACCAATTAAATAAATTAAAATTTATTTAATTTATGAGAGAAGAAGCTAATGAATAATTAAATAATTATTTAATTATAGTGGAAAATGGATAAAAATTAAATAAATAAGAAATGATTTAATTTTAGAAAGAAAGGGACTTAATTAGTGACGTAATTAAATAAATAAAATTTATTTAATTAATCAAGGAGGAATAAAGATAGAAATGAATGAATGAATGAATTAATAGAAGACTTATGACTTTATAAAATAATAAAATAATTAAAAATTATTTAATTATCAAAGACAAAAATGGAAATGATGGAGAATTTAGAAATCACAGGCCTAGGACAATTTTTAGTGTCTACAATATTCTAACATGTTTATGGATGCAATATGATACACCTCATATATTTGTTTTTTTGTGTCATAGCACACCACTAAGATGAATACAGGATTGTTAGTGCAAAAACAAGAAATAGTTAATAAGAAGTGAAGGAAATTTTAGATAGATCGTTCGTCCGAATTAAGATTGATGTAATGGTTGATATTACTTGAGCTTTCAATAGTGCATGTTTTATCACCATAGAGCATTTTTTGTGTTTTTAGAACAAGTGGATGTATGCATACCTAAGCATGAATTGCAAAGGTAGCTTTTGTTTTTGTTTGCTTAAAGATATGATATATGGACAAGTGGATAGTGTACACCAATTTGAGACAAACCTTGGTGATATTTAGTATCCATTTGTCAAAGTTTTAAGACATGTTAGACAAGGAGTTTGTTGATTCAAATTAGTGACAATAGACCCTTATAGGAACTTGTGAGGAAATTACCATATATCATATTTATCCAGATATGAGAAAGAATTAGATTAGCTTTTGAATTGTATAGGATGTTTAGATTATGATAAATATAATCTCAATCACACATAAGGACATTAGTTTCCCCAGTCGTATTACCAAGACAAACCAAAAACAAAAATCAACAAAAAGAAACATCATAATCCATCATTGTCACTCTAATCACTTGTGGATAGCAATGAGAATCTTAGGAGTATGAAATTAGATAAATAAGTTTAAAAAAGAGAAGAATATACCAAACCAAACAATTCAACACCTATTTAGAGATTTTTAATCCACAGATAAGTGATATATTTTCAAAATTTTGTGCTTGTTTGAAGGAATGAAACATTTCGTGTAAGACACCTGGCCTAGTTTCGATAATTAAACATCCTAGAAGATAAATGGTTTTTGATAGGATAGGTAATATTTGTAGGTAATTGGATCAGCCTAGTCAAAGACTAGTTTGGGTAGTGTTGTTTGTTGTTTCGTGATTTGTTTAAGCTCAATTTTGTGTAAGATATCCTATTTGTGTCCAACATGTCATTTCTCTACAAAGGAATAGTTTTATTATGCAATTTGGATTGTGATTAAATATTTCTTATAATAGACCCTAAGGGGACTAACCTAATGCCTCAAGGGTTCATTGATGATGGCCTTGCCTAAGTGATGACATAGAGACAATGTAGTTCAACTAACCATGACAAGCGACCTTTTATTATGAGATATGAACCTAGATGAAGTTTTGATAACGACAGACCCTAAAGGACAAACCTAATGCCTTGGGGGCTCATCGATTATGGCCTTGGCTCTGTGATGACACAAAGACAATGTATTTCGATCGTTTGGATTTGACCTTGTTTTGATTTTTCTGACATATTATGACTATTTTTAGATTTTGATGTTTTTGATGTTTTTCAGATTTTTGTGTTAACATCCTTAGATACTATGCATAAGATCCTTGTGAAACCTTAGGTTGAGGATTTCCCCCAGTCTGGAACAAGACCAGTTTTTATGAAAGGGTGAATGTGATAAGCAATTGACTCTAAACGTTAATCAATCTCAAGCCATGAGAAGGGGTGATAAATATTTTTATTATGAAAGGGATAATGCTTAGATGATTATGGATAAAATAAGATAGAGTAATGATAGATGGTAGAGTGGAAGTTGACTACACATGGTGCCTATTTTCCAAGTTTTCACCATGGTACTTATCCAAAGCGCCATCGAAATGGTTTTCACTATAGGATAGATTATTTTTCTTTCTCTTTTCTCTTTTTTATTTTTTTTATATAATAGGATCTCTAGAGGGTATGTATAGTACTTCCAAAGGTGCATGCTATTGATACATGTGAATGTATAAAATCAATTGACCAAATGACATTAAATTGAACTCTAAAGTTATGCAAACGATCAATTAACTACACAATTCCAAGAAATTTTTTCACTAAGATCAATTAGAATTCAAAACATGAAAGACCAAAGAAAATCCAAATGAAATATAATTAGGCAAATGCAAAGCTCAATCCCATTGTGGGATTATGCTCAAATTGGATGTGGAGTTCTCAATTCAAACAAAATCCATGATATTGCAAAGCAATTGATGAAGAAATGAAGTAGATTGACTCAAAAATTGCTCTCAAATTGATCAAATTGGGTAATCAATTCAAGAGAGTAAGTTTACTCAAAGCTTGTGAATCCTTTTTCATGGAAAAGGCCTAGAAATCAGGATCAATGTTGAGGATCAAAAAGTCTAATCAATGGATGAAATCGAATGAGAGGAGTGAACATGGATCAAAGATAAATAAAATGGTTGATAATCCATGAGACATGGATCAAGGATCAGATCAATGGTTCAAAATCCATGAGAGACTCAACCAATTCCCTAATTTTCAAGAACTATGTTGGAGACATTTTCATTTGGAGGGAATATTTGAATTCAAAAAGGGAATATTCCAAGGAAATATTCTTTATGCAAGTTGAGGATTGGAAATAAATTAGCTAATTAAAAAAAATAATTAAAATCATTTATTGTGCAAGTAGATGAAATTAAAGGATTTAGTTAAATAATCATGAATTATTTAATCAAAGTATGATTATGACACTTAATTAAATAGTTTTCATTATTTAATCAAATGAGAATGGAATTAGCATGAAGAAAAGTGAATTAACTAGATAAAATTGATTTATTTAATTAATAGGAGAAAAGGTGAATTTAACTAAACAATTGACATTATTTAATTAAATGGATGAATTACGTAAAATACACTAGAAATGGTGTTAATAATCAAAATCAAGTGTGTGATATTGATCAGGACAATTTTAGGTGTCTACATTTTTCCCGTCTTTGAAGCAATGCACTCGTTGTGTTGTTTCAAAGAACTGATGCTACTTGTATCAAAATTAAAAAAATTACTTGATTTTATATACCCCATGTTCCCCATGGGAAGGAATGATTACTAGGATACCGCTCCCCCAAGATTTCAAGTGAAAAAGAGTGATTTTCGATCAAGCTTGCAACATTGATATAGGAGTAGTTTTGCTACATAAAGTACAAAAATAAGCATCAAGACATTGATATAACAACTAAAACAAGCTACAAAACTCAAAACCAGAGATGTAGGGCTGAAAACCTAGGTCTAGCAATACACCTAGGTTAAAAACCCTAGGTTTACCATGCATATATAGGAATTTAGGTCACTTTCAAGCTCATTTACACACTTGGATTTGAGAAAATTGAGAGAGCTTAGAGTGATTTCATGGGAGACCCTGCAAAGCACTTGACAGAATGGTGGATCATGTGCTTCCCCTACATCACGTAGATCGAGTATGTGAGTTCTAATGGCCAATAGATGTAGGACCACTGATATGTACCCAAAAAAACTTTCCTTGCATGATTTTTGATGTAGCAAAATGTAGGTTAGAATAGGATAGACAATCGCGTTGCTATTTCAGTGACTCTACTGTCATGATTGGTGATGCATTTTCCAAATTCAGTGAAGCACTTGCCCTTGGGTGTCACTCCTTATTATATGCATCAGGGTTTATTATACCTTGATGTAGTTACATACACACCCATGCACTTGTATTTGATATACCGATACACTTGTATAATTTCAGACCCACACATTTGCATAAATAGTGACATTTTTGTATTATTGCCATGTAGTTGCCTTTTGGTGATGCTTTTTCCAAATAGCAACGTAGATGCCAACATGACAGAGTGACACATTGTCCTAAGGGCTCACTTTTACATTTTAGGGTTCTTGACTTAGATTTTTTTTTCTTCAATTTTTAGCAAAAAAATGACATTGTGTGTGTTGTGCGTGCATGAGAGCTTTCATCCATTGCTTTCTCACGAGAGGAGACAAGGTATTCTAGGGTGGATGTCCAGATTCAAGGATGAGGACAATGAGTACCTAGCACCATCGATCTTTACCATATTTGCTACATGCTAGAGATCAACACCCACTTAGCGATGATGAATACACTAGTGGAGAGGTGGCATTCTGAGACATCATCATTTCACCTTCCAATAGGTGAGGTGAATGTTACCCTTGAGGGTGTGTGGTGAATCTTGTGAGTTCCTATCTATGGAGCAAGAGTTATTTATGATGTAGACCTCAACTTGGATGCCATGTTCCAAGTATTGGGAGTAGATGCATTGGAGGTAGAGAGTTTCCAGATTGAGTTGCAGAGACACCATGGATGTGCCAGTGACTTGACCTTAGTGATTGCAGGACTCATCATGGGAGTCCTAGTTTCTGATAGGTGCAGTCAAGGATTCAGTGTTAGCTGGGGTGTAGTACTAGAGGGTATTGTGGAGGATGCTCACACTTATTCTTGGGGTCCATGCATTTTAGCTACACTATATCATGACATGTATTAGGTATTCTATATGAGAGGTGTGAGATTATCTGCTAGATTTACACTATTACATATATGGGCTTGGGAGTAGATTTTCGTGCTTCGAACGATGATTGTGTTGAGGAACATAGATGAGGAGGACCTAGTAGTGTACAAATATTTAGGCATGACTACACTCCACCACACATGAGCGGTAGGTATAGCTTACTACAGGAGGGTCATCGATGATATGACAGTTTCAGATGGAGACTCTGGCTATAGGAATAACCCTAGGATAACGACCATGATGAGCTCTTTTATGCTCAATAGACACAATGGCTCATGGGCTACTAGATTCATATTATAAAGAGTTATCTTCCTGATTACTTAGCAAGATAGTTCGAGAACCAACAAGATGTCCCAAGGCTTGATTACGAGGCTGTATATGCACACACCTATAGAGATATTGCAACTTGGGGATCTTAGACAGTTCTACAGGTGGCAATTGATGACTTTACATAACTAACTCCCTTTCCTTGGGGTTTACACAAGTGGTACAAATGATCATGGGACAACTCTAGTCTATGATGCATGGTTTGCACATCATCTTATCAAGTTGACATACCCAAGAGGGGTTGATGGAGGAGGTCACAATAGAGGTTGGGGGAGAGGTAGAGGACATGTTCCTCTGTAGGTTGGATAGGTTTCAGGGTAGGTTCTCGAGTAGGTTCCAGGGTAGGTGCCCCAACATCCTCCATAGATACAACTACAATATCCTCCATAGGTAAAACCTCAGATCCCATAGGTGGTAGCAATCCTAAGGGGTCCATATCTTCAGGGTTTACTATAGTAGAGGATCATAGAGAGGATGTTGGAGTACAATACCATTGAGAGGGGGGGTGAATCAGTGGTATACCAATTTAAAATGACCTTGAATTAATTTTTCACAAATTTGAACATATTAAATGAAAGTTTTAGAATAGTTCAACTATCATGTGTTGCATCATGCATGTAAAGCTATCAAGCTTGATTGAACATAAAGAACATAAGCAAATCATAAAATCTGAAGACACCATAGAAACTCAAATGTTGAAAGATACACAAGACTGAATGTTTGAACATGCAGACCAAGTAGACCGCAAATAATGAGAAACTATAACACAATGATTTATGAGTGGAAAACCCTCATAGGGATAAAAAACCACTTGAGAAAAATTGCCTCACTGGCTTAATAAAATCCCACTAATTATAGAGCCTCGTTGGCTAATTTTTGTGCCTCATTGGCTACATAATATGCCTCACTGGCAAATGAACCTCATTGATTACAAGTATGCCTAACTGGAAAATACAATTGCCTCATTGGAAAAATCTCCTTGGTCTTAATGACCAATCTCCAATGAAAAAGAAACACTATTTCAGGGGGTTACCCTATTACAATATGCACCAACAAAATATACCTTCAACACCTTGACTACAATAATCTCCTTTGATACAAGATTCACCTCATCAAGAAACATGAAAGAAATATTTCTCTACATATAATTTGACATTTATACTAATATGCTTGTGATACAGAGATCATAGAATATCCACACATGTTATGACAGACATATCATTTGAATGATTACAAAGTCTAATACAAAACAATGAATCTCCCTGTTACATATATCTTTGATCACATAAACATCCTCACAAATATACACTTCCCTTACAACCTCTAAGAATAAATGCTTTCAAGTAGACCACACCCTTGTGTAAATCAGACTTTATGAACACAGTGATATAATAGTTTTATATAACGCTGTCATTCATTTTCCTTCAATGTGCATTATCTTTGACATTAAACCAACCTGCACATACTTGACCATTAATCCTCTTTGAAAGTAAACAAAAGGTCTTTGTTTCAGACACTTATGACTCTAATCATATCATACTAAACAATAAACAAAAGAATTTTTTTTGACGAATGCAGTCATATAGAGCCATACGACTCTTTCATATACTGTTATTCAAATCAATCACATTGTATGTTATCTTCTCAAATCCATTGAACCATTTTCCTCCACATATATTTTACAAAGACCAAACCACCATGAAACTCTTGTCAATCCATTGGAAACGTTTAGTGATAATGTGCAGATCACACTAAATGAAAACAAACATATATAGAAGTATTATTTAATACTAACACTAAAAACTTCCTCTATGTTAATCTTTTCAAAAAATGACGGAATCATAGCATTCAACACATTTTTCACTCTACACAGAGCATAGGCCAAAATCAATCTCTATACACTCGTTGAGGTCTTCATACTATATGTTGTCTTAAAACAGTTATGGAACTATGAGTAACCAATCAACCAAAAACGATGACACTCATACACTCATGTACCTATCATTGTGCAGACCACATAAAATAACCGTTCACTCTTTAAATGTGAACCTTCGATTCTCAAATCCCACCAATCTCATAATTAAATGAGAACTATCGATCTTATATTGAGCATTCAACATAAGTCTTTAACTTGTTTACCCGGTTAAGGCTAAGAGCAAGGTCCGATTACTTGATGTAAACAATGCCCTTAAGTGTTCACTGAAGTAACACTTAACCTTTTATAGCAAGTCAATGTTGAATGATAACAAAAGAAATCTTTCCTTGAGAATCCTCCACAAGGTATAAACCCTAGTATATAATGCACAATGTTTTTATGTTATGAAGGTAACAACCTTAATCCTTACCAAAGTTGAACTTTGCAATTTTGCTCAATAATTCTTCTCTTTAGAATTTTCCTTGTCTTTGTATGATGGAAATTTCACTCTGTCATACCCTGTCTCTCAGATCCATGGTGAACATTAAATATTAATCCATCAACCTATCCTTTGCCCCTTTGTATCAAACACCCTTGTAACAATAAATAGCATTGAACATCAAAGATAAATCCAAATGTGGACATCACAAACTCTTTGACAAGAGCAACATAAACTTAACCATGTCTTTGAACCAACAACACTCAACAACCTAATATGAACCTAGGCATCAAGTGAACCTTTGAAATCAATGACAAATAATTCCAATTCCAAAAACCTCCCCCTTTGGCATTGATGTCAAACCAATCATTCTCTTCTCTCCCTTTGACAACAATGACAAAGAACTACTCACTCCCCCTGTCAAGAAGACCTTCAAGATCCATGATCACAAAAAATAATCAAAGTGTCACTATCATCAAGATGAGTAAGTACACTGTCAAAGAGTATAACACATCAAAGAAGAATGACTAACAACAAAAGATTGACATTGTGAAGCTTGCACCCTCTTCTCCCCCTTTGAAAACAATGACAAAGAACTACTCACTCCCCTTGTCAAGAAGAACTTCCAGATCCATGATCACAACAAAATATCAAAGTGTCACTGTCATCAAGACATGAGTAAGTACACTATCAAAGAGTATAATGCATCAAAGAAGAATGACTGACAACAAAATATTGGAATTGTGAAACTTGCACCCTATTGCTCCCCCTGTTAACTGTCATAGGAAAGTTGAACCACTGATTGAATAGTCAACATACTAATGCATTGTGCAACACAAGAACAATGAGATTATAGCACAAGATCATCAGAATCACTGGACATGGTATTCCACTGTGTATATGCAAAATGAGAGTGAACTAGACTCAACAAACTGTCCATGAAAAAAAAACATTATCCATTGTCAACATTGCACACCAGCAACAGACTTGTTCATATAATCTATCGGTTTCTTTTACATGAAGTATTGTGCATCAAAACTGTGAATAAGACCACTTGATTCTGTAATTACCTCTACAACTGAGCAAGACCATACAATACACACCATCAAAAGGAACTGTCATCTTCATTGAATCAACAACATGAAAGCACTGTATTGTGGCACTCACACTACTAGCAAACAGTGAGGTATATGAAGCAACAATAAGGAAGATGAAATTCTTCTAGCATTGAAGCACTGACTAGATGACTGAGACAATGTTTGGTAACCATGGTTGGTACTGTACTAGAGTTGCATTAACACAATTGTCATACTACGCCATCTACAATATACATGATCATGTCTAGAATTACACTAGAGCAAACCATACCAAGCAATTTGTATAAATGAAACTGATCAAGATCAATACTAACAAAGCTTGGATATTACAAGCACACCACAATCACATATCACTATCATAGATGAATATGTAATTGTAGCTTTGGCATCATTGTTTATAACTGTACTATCATTGTACTTGTCATTGTCCTAGGGCTTAATCATACATTAGTCACAAAGTACCTTTGCATTCAAATTCCACACAAAATTATCTCCAATACTTGAACATGGGCTCCCAAAGTTAGACAAGTAAAGACAACTGTCTGCATTACAAGATTTGATACATAGTTTCTAGCTCCATACTCTTTGAACCAAAAAGCAATACCATAAACCTATGTGCAAACCCATGCATAGTCTGTGCACAAAATTATAAAAAATTATGTAAAAGATTACATTATTAGCAAAGGAAGAACAAGGAACAAATATGGAAAAACCATCAAGATACTCCTCAAGAATGTGCATTGTCTCAAACTACTGCCATTATCCAAACCGCATTGACAAAATCAAGATGTATACTATCATATTCCAAACAACCAATATCACCGAGCACAGGGAAATGTGCACTGGTAAGAACCACTGTCACAAAGTTGCACTGCACTATCATTGAGTATAAGTCATCAGCTGTTCACTCTCTCAAGAACAAATCCTATGCGAGCATGATAAACCAGAATGTATGCATAATGTATAAGCATCAAGAGAAAACATAGTGTGTGGGCATGATAAACTAGAATGTCAACTGTATTACCAACTGTCATAAAAATTACCAATAACCAAAATTACCAGTTATGTATTGGCAACAATTTCAATCATATCATCAAGGAAACATGATAGTGATTACCAAAGTGCACTTGTCACATCTTCATCTAGTTCACTTCAACTGTCAATCAAGAAGTTATTAGTTACCAAAGTATACTATCATTATATTAGGCAAGTCCATTATCCATTGAGCATGTAAATATCCACAACAACATCAAGCATTGTCACAAACTGTCATGCCAATATAAAAACAACAATGCAATGCACAAGGACTAAGCACTATGAGCCCAACAAAAAATGCATCAAAGACCTAAGGTAATAGTCCATTCTACCATCAAACACTGAACTATAGTTCTAGTGTCATGATACAACTAAACACTCCATTGTGTAGATGCAAGAAGACAAAGATATGTAAGAAGACAAACAAAAGGAATTTTCATGATACTTGACAAAAAACTATCCAAAGAGAACCGCAACAAGCCATTTCCAAACTTTGATTGCTCCCATATCCATTGAGTAAACTGTCACTATATTAAATCATTAGTTCACCGAATTACAACTGTGATTTTGACTGCCAGACAAGTTTATTTCATAAACCATTTTAAAATCTCTGTCCACACATACCATGTGCAAGGAAACAAGTAAATGTAACCACAAAAACTACTGTCAGAGATCAGACTAACAATTGTAGTTCATACTTCACAGTTTGTCCTTCTCAAATGACAAATAGAAGAGTGTTGACTATATAGTGTAAAGATCATTGAATAGTGACAAATTCTGCAGAGTAGACAAGGCACAAATCTTGAAACATAACACTCATAGTAGTCAAATATTAAAGAGTAATGCATAATCATCAGCCTGTTGGATAGTACTTTTGGAATCAATCCTTATAGATTGTCACAAACATAAGATGGTAACACTAAGCATGGATAACCAACTAATGAATAGAACTATATCAACAAAGTTTCTGCTATTAGATGATCAACCCAAGAGTAATTATACTATGATCACTGGAAGGAATACACTAGACCATAGCAAAAAATACAAGGCAGAGAACTGAGAACACTTCACTGTTTTATTGTCATCAAAATGATCTGACATAGATTGCAAGTATTAGAACTGTCACTTTGTTGCCTTGTAAATGCCACTGGCTACTTTTTGTGCCTCACTAGCAAAGCATCACTGGCTACACAATATACCTCATTGGAAAATACAACTGCCTCACTAGAAAAATCTCCTTGGTCTTAATGACCAATCTCCAATGAAAAAGAAACACTATTTCAGGGGGTTACCCTGTTACAATATGCACCAAAAAAACACACCTTCAACACCTTGACTACAAGAATCACCTCTTATACAAGATTCACATCATCAAGAAACATGAAAGAAAGATTTATCTGCATACAATATGACTTTTATATTGATATACTTGTGATATAGAGATCACAAAATCTCTACACATGTAATGATATACATATGATTTGAATGACTACAAAGAATAATACAAAATTGTGACTCTCCTTGTTACATATGTCTTTGATCACATAAACATCCTCACAAATACACACTACCCTTACAACCTCTAAGAATCAATTCTTTCAAGTAGACCACACCCTTGTGCAAATCACACTTTATGAAAACAGTGATATAATGGTTTTATATAACATTGTCATTCATTTTCCTTCACTGTGCATTATCTTTGACATTAAACCAACCTACACATACTTGACCATTAATCCTCTTTGAAAGCAAACACAAGGTCTTTGTTTCAGACACTTATGACTCTAATAAGATCATACCAAACAATAAACAAAAGAAAACATTTGATGAATGCACTCATATAGAGGGGTGATCCCACAAAGCTGGTTTACAATTTCTGGGAGATTCTGATTTTTGCTGAAATCACATATTTTTAGAAAATATAATGATTTAAGCCTTAAAAAGTTCCATTTAAAACATTCCAATTGAAGAGGGTTTGATCAAACTACCTTAGATCAAACCCCCTTGGATAGAATCCCGCTAGTTTTAAACCATACTTATAACAGAGTCTCCTTTACACCTATCAAAATGCTGATAAAAAACCACTTTTGATTTACCTTTTGGGGAATCAAATGAATTCATTTCAATTTTTTTTTTTGTAAGTATGTAGTCCTTATTAGAAGCTTCCCAAAAAGTATAATTCTAAATAAATTTAATTTAATTATTATATTTATTTTTTATTTCTTGTGAATGTAGGTTTTTCATTGAAAATCAAGCTCTATATTTTGCACATGTGGAAAAATAGAAGATTATCAATTTTTTTTTGAAAAATATGAGTGCACTAGATATTGAAGTCCTTGATCCAACAAAAAAAAGAGAATTTTGTTGCATACAAAAAAAGTTGTGTTATACAGTCCGCCTATGTCTGAATTGTAATTGGTTTTACTTCGAAAATTGATTAAGGAAAAAATATTTAATAAAACACTATGAAACCAATTGGAAGCACTATATATCGTAGTTACAAATCTAAATTCGAAAAAAATAGAATTTTATCCTTCATGGAAAAAGCGTTATGTGTTATACGGTGAGTGTCACTCCTTAAAAATGGTGTTTACTGAAAAAAAACTAGTTTTTGAAGGAGATGGAAAAATAAGTGCAATCTGATTCCAAATTTTTTGAAAAAAATATATTTAGAATCTATAGACAAAATTTCACAAATCACTAGTTTGCATCATCTTCAAATTCGTCACGGTTTAGCCACTATAGGTGCTCGAATGTGAAAATTTAGTTAGGAAAAATCTGTTTAGTGTCCAATTTGGCAAAACATTGTAAACCAGTATTGTGGGATCACTCAGAGCCATATGACTCTTTCATATACTGTCATTCAAATCAATCCCATTGTATGTTATCTTCTCAACTCCATTGAACCATTTTCCTCCACAAATATTTTATAAAGCTTAGATCACCATGAAACTCTTCTTAATGCATTGGCAACGTTTAGTGATAATGTGTAGATCACACTAAATGAATACAAACATACAAAAGTACTATTTAATACTAACACTAAAAAATTCCTCTTTGTGTTAATCTTTTCAAAAAATGACGAAATCATAACACTCAACACATTTTTCACTCTACACAGAGCATAGGCCAAAAGAAATCTCTATACACTTGCTGAGGTCTTCATACTAGACGTTGTCCTAAAGCAGTTATGAAACTGTGAGTAACCAATCAACCAAAAATGGTGACACTCATACACTCATATACCTCTCATTGTGCAGACCACATAAAATAACCATTCACTCTTTAAATGTGAACCTTCGATTCTCAAAGCCCACCAATCCCATAATTAAACGAGAACCATCGATCTTATATTGAGCATTCAAACATAAGTCTTTAACTTGCTTACCCGGTTAAGGCTAAGAGCAAGGTCCAGTTACTTGATGTAAACAATGCCCTTAAGTGTTCACTTAAGTGGCACTTAACCTTTTATAGCAAGTCAATGTTAAATTATAACAAAAACAATCTTTCCTTTGAGAATCCTCCATAAGGGATAAACCCTAGTATATAATGCATAGTGTTTTTATGTTATGAAGGTAACAACCTTAATCCTCACCAAAGTTGAACTTTGTGATTTTGCTCAATAATTATTCTCTTTGGAATTTGCCTTGTCTTTGTATGATGGGAATTTCACTCTGTCATACCCGTCTCTCAAATCCATGGTGAACATTAAAGATAAATCCATCAACCTATCCTTTGCACTTTTGTATCAAACACCCTTGTAACAATAAATAGCATTGAACATCAAAGATAAATCCAAATGTGGACATCACAAAATCTTTGACAAGAGCAACATAAATGGAACCTTGTCTTTGCACCAACAACACTCAACAACATGAATTGAACCTAGGCATCAAGTGGACTTTTGACATCAATGACAAGTAATGCCAATGCCAACAAAGGGATGCGGCCATACAAGAGAGAGAGAGATACAAAAAGGAGCACAATCAGGAGAGATAATGGTGGCAACAACTAGAGCTATAGTTAGCCCAAGAGACTGCCCTTACGCCTAGTAGATCGGGAGGTTGGCCTTCAGTAGGAAAATAAAATAGAGGAGGTCCATTGGGTGGAAATGGACCACCACCTCGACAGGAGGACTAGGGAGCAGAGGATAGCCCCTATGTAGACACATTTTTGATATAGCCTGATTATATGATGTATATTCATTCATTGACTCATTTTTTATAGCCTCGTATATATTTTGATGATTAATCACATACTTGACTTTGTATCACGACATTGATGATTTTGATATATATGAGGTGAATTTTGATGCATCAGTTATATGATGTCTTATTTCATGCTTATGATTTTATGTGATGTATGCCTTATAATTCTATGTGGATGCATTATGGATGATGTATGCTTATGTATGCAAATGCGATCTATTTATTATGCTTACAATGTGATGTTTGGATGTATATGATTTGTGAATGAGGTGCACATGTTATGAATGATATGGATGCATTTCTATTTTTGTATTTTTGATATGACATGTTATACATATGCAAGATGTATGTTACGATATGCATGTTGATGGTTTATTGATGCAGGATGGATGCATTTATTTTTTTGTTATGCTATGATATTTGGATGTTAGTAAGAATTAGATAGAAAATAGATAGAAGATAGAAGAATGAGATGCACACTGATTAAATTTCCGTTATTGAGATTGATTCATAATTCCAATAAATTTATGATTATTTTGAGATTGTATTGGATATGGTGATGAGAGAAATATGATACTGCTTTGTTTCTAGGACTTTGTTTAATTCATCATAACAATCCTTATTTTTGATATAGAAAATAGACAAGATGCGTGCAAATGTATGAATAACCAAGGTGACATTGTGTCTAATGCGATGGAGTTTGACTTTGTAAACAAATAGGAGTATCCTTGTTCATACCTGACATACGAAAACATTGTTTGACCATAAAAGAATGAGCCATAAATGTAAGGAGACTAATAGACAATAGGTATGAAGAACTTGATATGTCCTAGCCATTGTTTTACTTGAGATTATCCAAACACATACACGATAAGTATTCGATGAGGTTGTACTACAAGAATATCCAACAAGAACAACAAAAAAAGCAATGATCAATGCCCCATTCCTTTCTCTCTAAATCATTTTGTTAGAAATCATCAAGAGATTATTGGAATGGACCAATAAGATAAATCATAGGAAAAGATTAAGAAGAACAAAAAATCAATGTCATTCATATCTATTTCCAAAGAGATTTTGACGTTTCTTAGATGATATCTGAAATGATGCCCATTGTCAAATGATATATCCTAGGACATTCATTGGATAATGAGTTTGTTAAATTGATTAGGCCATTGATTATAAAATTATTAATGCTTTTGAAGATTAACCTTGACTTCGCGATTTGTTTTCATTAAAATTTTACTTTCTTAAATGTTGTACTTGCTTTTGCTCGCTTCACCAAAGGGTGGGAATGGTGATCAATTTATTATGAATGGAGAATTATTACGAGTGATAGCGAGATGAGACAGGTGGTTTTGAGTTTTTTGGAATATTTGAATGTTTTTGACATTTTGAAATGTTCTGATGCTTTGTAGGGTTTATGATTACTCGAGTGTTTGAAATTTTCAAGTTATTTGAGGCTGTTTTGAGTTTTTGAATGTTTTTTAAATATTTTTTGTGTTTTCCAAGGTTAGACCAAGAATAGGATCTAAGAGGGACTGACCTAATTCCTCGGGGTCTCATCAATGATGGACTTGCCTATGTAAGCGCAGAGATAATGTAGTTCGACTGACTCCCGACAAGTGATCGTTTATTGATGAGATATGAACATTTTATGGATTGTCAATTTATTATGATGGATCACTAAAGGAATAATCTATGCCTTGGGGATGCATCGATGATGGCCTTTCCTACGTAAGCACAAAGACAACATAGTTCAACAAGTGTTTTAATTTTTTGACTTGATTTAGATGTTTTTGAGATTTTGACATGTTATGAATGTTTTTGGATTTTTGAACTTTACAAATGTTTGGATTTTTAGGGATTTTGAACTTTTACGAATGTTTATATTTTTAGGTATTTTGATGATTTTGTGAATTGTTTTTGGATTTTGAACTTTACAAATGTTTTGATTTTTTTATATTTTGATGTTATCTATTTTTTTTAGATTTTTGGTGTTATGTGATGTTTTTGGATTTTTTAACAATGATATCTACAAGACTTAGGTAGTACAAGAATCCAATCCAGTAACCAAGTATAAGAAGATGCTCCTAGCTGAGTGTTATGGATATTTGATATGAATCAAATAAGATGACCTAAGGGTACAACTTAATAAGAGGGATATACATTTTCCTGAATACCAAGCCATGGTAGGGATGTAGATGAATGGGTGGAAGATGGATGCCAAATTTATTATGGAAAGGATAGAGCAAAAATATTCCTTAATAGATGGGAGATGGATCTTATTTACGCAAGGCACCCATTTACTAGGTTTTCACCAAGGTACTTGCCCAAAGTGTCACTGAAGTGGTTTTCACTAGAGGATGATTTTTTTCTTTATTGTTTTCAATCCTTTTTCTATATTTTGGATTTTTTTTTCTATTTTTTTTAATTTTGTGGAATATTGCCCCTCCTCAGGGGCTAGGAATAAAACCTCTTGAGATACATGCTATTCATGGGTTCTTGCAATGGATCTCCTTTTGGTGTTGCGAGTTGATAAGCTCTTGATCCATAGTGAGCTATGATGATGAAGGGTCCCAACTAATTTGGTTCAAACTTCCCCTTGCTATTTTGATCTAGCGTGTTCTTCTAATTTTATTTTAGTACAAGATCTCACACTTGGAAGTTTCAACCCTTGATTTTTCTGTTATAACTCCTCTTGAGTATGTTATGATATACTTGAAGATGATTGAGTGCTTTTAGACACAGTTCATCTAGTGATTCCAATTCATTTAGCTTGGCTACTTTGTATATTTCCTTGATGATCAGGTGTTGTAAAGATACTCACAATGAGAGGAGCTCAATCTCAATAGGTAAAATGGATTCATTACCGTATACTAAGGAATAGGGTGTGGCACTAGTTGGTGTTTTGATGCTAGTTCGATATTCCCAGAGAGTGGGATTTAATTGCAAATGCTAATCTCAACCAACGTCATTAATCATATTTTTGAGGATCTTAATGATGGTCTTATTTGAGGCTTCAACTTGGCTATTTCCTTGGGGATAGTAGGGGGTTGAGAAATGATGTTGGATTTTGAACTTGTTGCATAGATCTCTTACATCATGGTTCTTGAAGGGTGTTCCATTATCTGTGATGATGGCTTGTGGAACACCATAATGATAGATAAGGTAGTTAAGGATGAACTTTGAGATTTTTTCCCCCATTATATATGTCATAGGAATAGCTTCTATCCACTTCGTGAAATACTCAGTGGCGGTAATAATGAATTTATATCCATTGGAAGAAGTGGGTGTAATTTAGCCTATGAGACCAAGTCCCCATTGTGAAAATGGCCATGGAGTTACAATTGGTTGAAGTTCCTGTGTTGGAGAGTGAATGAGATCTCCATGTTGTTGACATTGTAAATATTTCTTCACAAATTGATTTGACTCATGCTCCATGGTAGGCCAATAATATCCTATTCTCAATAACTTTTTGGCCAAGGTTACGCCACTCGAATGTGACCTACATATGACTTCGTGTATTCCTTTCAAAGTGATGTAAGCTTCCTCTTGGTTAAGACATCTAAGTAGTGTGTTATCAAAAATTATCTAGTATAGGGTATCACCAACAATGGTGAATTGTGAGGCTCTTCTAATAAATATTTTTCTCAAGTTAGGGGTGATATCGATGGGGAATATACCTTTGTATAGGTAGGTAAATATGTTATGGTACTAGGGTGAACTAGGACCAACAACCTCACACATGAATTCTGATTCTAGAACCTCAAATGCTAGTATGAGAAGCTGTTCCACAAGGAATTCATATCTTGAGCTATTCTTTGGTATGTACAATAATGATCCAATTGTTTCCATTGCATCAACTACTCTATTGTTAATCCTCAATATCTGCTCAAAGGTTATATCAATGAAGTACTCTTTGCAACTATCCACCATTTTCTTGTATGGTGTGAGCTTATCATGTTTTGTCTAATAATCATCATTGACTTGTCTCACTATCAACTATGAATCTCCATATACTTGAAGCTCTTAGATTTTCCATTGAATTGCGGTCCTTAATCCAATGATGAATGCTTCATACTTCACTATGTTGTTGGTACATGGAAATGCTAATATGAAAGATTTGGTTATATAATCCCCCTGTGGAGTGATGAAAAAAATTCCTTCTCCTAACCCATGATGAGTGTGTGATCCATCAAAGTATAACTTCCACTGCTTGGATGTTGTAAGGGTGAAGATGGACTCATCTAGAAACTCTGTTACCAATGGGTTTTCTGCATATAACAGTGATTCAACCAGCTGATCTGCTATAACCTATCCCTTGATTTCTTTTTGGTCCACATATTCAATTTCGAATCCACTCAGGATCATCATCCATTTTTCCATACGACTAGTGAGGGTAGCTTTTGATAGTAGATATTTCAAAGGATCCACTTTAGAAATGAGTTTGACTTGATGAGATAGCATGTAGTGTCTCAACTTCTAAGAAGCAAACACAACTACTAAACAAGCTCTTTCTATGGGAGAGTAATTAAGATCAAAACCAACTAGAGTTATGTTGATGTAATATATGACCCATTCTTTTCCATTTTCATCATGTTGAGCTAGGAGAGCTCTTAGCACTGTCGAAGTTTCCAAAACATATAGGATCAAAGGCTTTCCCATTATCGGTGGCATTAAGACTAGTGGTGAGGTTAAATAATACTTGAGTATTTGAAATTCTTGTTCACAATTTTCATCCCATTTGTAGGTCGCACCTTTGTGAAGAAGATGTGTAAATGGGTGACATTTATCCGCAAGCTGTGCAATGAATCTCTTGATTGATTGTAATTTAGCCCGAATGCTCCTTAATTGCTTACATGTATGAGGTGGTTGCATTTCCATAATAGATTTTACCTTTGTTGGATTGACCTCAATGCCCCTTCATGTTACTATATATCCCAAAAGCTTACCGCTGGTGATGCCAAAGACAAACTCTTTCAAGTTCAACCTTACACTATATTTCTCGAGCCTATAAAAAAAAAGGGCTAGTACCTCTAGGTGTCCTTTCCTTGTCACATATTAAGCCAAGATTTCATCTACATAATCTTCCAATATTTTATGAAACATGTCATGAAAAATTAATTGCATTTCCCTTTGATATGTAGCCCCTAAATTTTTGAGAACGAAAGGCATCATGTTTCGGTAGTAGATTCCCCATGGACATGTGAACACTGTTTTGCGCTTATCTTCCTTAGCAATCATGATTTGGTTATACATTAAAAATCTATCCATGAGAGAGCATTTCATGACCAGCTATGCAATCCACTATGATATCTATATTTTGTAAGGGAAAATCATCCTTAGGGCATGCCTTGTTCAAGTCCTTGAAGTCTACAGACCCTGATGCCCCTAATGGGTTTGGAAACTAGAACCAGGTTGGAAACCCACTCAGGATAGTCAATCGGCCTAATGAAACCCACATCAAGTAGTTTTTGTAATTCCACCTTGATGAGCAATGCTATTTGAGGATGCATCTTGCATAGATTTTGTTTAACTAGCTTGGCATTTGGATTCACTGTGAGGTGATTTACTACCAAGGTTGTATCGAGACTTGGCATATTAGCATAAGAACATGCAAAACATATCCTTCTTTCCCTGATAATTTTTTCAAAATTTTGTGTCTCCTCATCATCTAACGAGAAAGCATGAAATGTTATTTGAGGAGCTTCTTTTGTTCCCACATTGACTGACATGGATGGCTCTAAAATAAATGTTGTCTTTTCCTACTCTAGATGATGGATATTGAATCCTCCATCCTTGGGTTCCTTAGATAGGTTTTCACCCTTAGATACATCCTTTCTTTTTACTATTTTATGATCAAAAAGTTCCACATTATGGTTTTCACTTAAATATCTTGTATTCATTTTCAAATTCTCTTTTGTGACTAAAGGACTCAATTGTCTCACCAAAATAGGCTCTTGTGTCTAACTCAATACCAAATCCTACCTTATGATCTCCAAAGATGTGATCTCTAACTCCCATGAATTCTGAAATCACCTCATCATTTTTGAATGAATCGAGAATCATTGTGTGTTGTTGGTCCCAGTCAATTAATTGAGGGTGGATAAAGGTTATTTCTTTGTCTTAGGTTTGTGAGGAAAAGGAGGTAGTAGTGATCATGTATATCGTTGCGTGTTCAAATAAATTTGTGATGCACATTGGACCGTCATCAATATTTTTGTACTCAGATGTGTGTAACGAAGGGGGAGCTTCATCCTCTTCGATCAAAATATCATTAACATGAGGGACCACATTTTTGGTTGAGGTGTAACCAAGACCAATGTTCTTTATGCACTAAGTAGGAATTATTGGCTCTCTCATCCCTTTTTGGTTTAATCCAAGGCCACCTGTGCCTATGTAACCCATACTCTTCATTAGTTGAAACCCTTTGCTATTTGTGTTAACTAGTAGTGGGGGTTCTTATTTCTTATCTTGATAGATCCATTGTGATATTTTACCATCATCTATGAGCTCAGTATTTAGATCTCCCCACTTCTCAAATGTGGTTTTCTTGATTTTCTTGGTGAATTTCTCAATGTGGTGGGGTTCACCATGAGATTTTGGATTTGAACTCAATTTTCCTAGGAAAGAATATGAGAGGTTGTATTCTCCACAACTACTATCCTTGGTTTTGATTTTGACATCTGTAAGGCCCAACTAATGTCTAATAAACTTGGTGATGTTCACACAATTCAGAGGGGGTACCTAACTAAATAGTCCACTAAACCCTTGTAAAGAATCCATTTAATTATCCACCAGGGCTAACATAAGCTTGTGATAATGGTGGCACTGTATGTGCATTTAGAGACTACACTACCTATACCATATTAGTATATAGGACATTTACACATGTGGGAAAAACATAAACTGCTTAATAGTAAAAATAATTGAATATGGAACTATTGTTGGCCTCGCCCTTTCATTCAATAGTAGAAAATACCCTATTTGTATCATGGGTATGTTTATTGAGTGATAATTAAAATAATGTTATAGGTATGCAATAAAAAGTATGTATTGGAAGATGATAGTAGAGAAAGGGATAATAAATAGATGAACGATAAAAAAATGTAGGACAAGCGTACAGGACAAAATGTTGTATGTAAACAACATAATACTAATAACAAAATATGTTTTAAGAATAATGTTGACCTTATGGCTATGAAAATAATAGGCTAGGATGGAAAAATATTTGAGAAAGTACAAGAAAGGAATTCTAGAGAGGCCAAAACATTTTACACAAGAACTCAAGAAAATGCCACCATTAAATTTTAATGAGTGAAGTTTTGGGATCAAAATTGAAGCTTAGCTAGTTAGAATTGTAGAGGTGTTTTAATCTTCAGAAGATGACTATTAAGGATAAGGATTGAAAATTTTATACACCATCTCATCGATGAAGTACATTATGGTGGAACCATCATGAAAGTATGTTGGCCATCAACAATGAATTATGACACGAATGGGTTGAGGTGCAATTTCAAAAAAAAAAAAATCTAATAGATGAATACTACATTACTTAGATGAATAAATTCCACTGTTGAAGTATAAAACCATGATAGTGTTAGAATTAAACTATAAACTTATGATTAGATTTAAAAATGTATGTTTCAACCATTAAAAATAAACTAAGTTTAATGCATATTTGGTGTTCGGGATATGCCACCATTGTTGATTAGAAATCTAGTATTTAGGATATATTATCTATGCTGAATAAATATTGATAAATAAAAACATTGATTCAAGGGAATACTAGATTTGCTTACACCAAGAAATATGTAGAAAATATCCATAAGGCTCCCATGATACTACAAGAGTTTCATAGTGTATGCTTCCAAAGTAACATCATTAACTACATTATTGCGAAAGAAGAGCAAGACAGTTAATTATATTTAATTAGAGATAAATGTTTCCTAAATAATTTTAATAGATATATTAGAGACTAACATCAATGTTTTTGTTTGTAGTATTAAATATGGATAAGTACATTTTGTTTTATACAGATACATCTAGAGAAGGCTTGTATGGAGTATTGATGCACAATAAATGAGTGTATATATGTCTCAAAAAAATGAAAGGTCATGATAGAATACCTAATTCGTGAGTTGGAATTGTTAGTAATTATGTCCAAAATTGTGATTAGTGGACAAACATATGGTGGCTCCATATTACAACGATTTCCTTGAAGACTAGTGGGTTATCATATTATATTATAATATGTTTGTAAAACAAAATAGAAACAAAAAATTATCTAAGTTTAATTTAGACTACTCAAAAGAAATATATATACATATACATACAGATAAATATAGAGTTGTGAGCATGTTTTTTTAGAGGGGACTGAATCAAAGGGAGAGTAGCTCACGCAAGGAACAATCTTCTCTTAGGAGTTGTTCTGAGTCCAAGAAAATTTAAATGCCAACAAACTAGAAGCAGGAGCTTTAAATGGCAAGGATGTGGAATGTGGCTATCTTGTTTGAATAAATTTATTATTGCCAAGCCCCTATTTATGAGACTAGTTGGTTGACACCACCGTTAGCCATCCAAGGCCAGTCTCATTCACCTAACCACAAAAATGTATGAGCTAACTATGAGATACAGCATCGGTGGAATTTATGCTGGAGGGATCCAGAATCGGAAGGGGAAAAAGGAGGAGAGGTTTTAGACGGGCAAGAGGAAGAAAAACATCCTTTCACTTTTGGGAAGGAATCCATGATTCTGCTCTGCAAGATCTGCGTGGCGGTGATGAAGAGAAAGAGGAAGTGCACCGGGGGTGGAGTAGGTGAAAATAGATAGCGTTTTCTTTTCTCTCTCAAGAAAAAAGAGGGAAGCATCTGCTCGTTGGGCACGCGAAGGGAAGAACAGAGGATATGGTGTGGGAGAGAGGGGGGGAAAGGGTTCCAGGATGTGCATGCAATGGATGTGTGAGAAAGCCTTTAAAATGGGAGAGCAAGTGCAACTAAGACGGGAAAAGCCAAACTTCACAGAAATTGTCAACATTTCCCCTGTCCGAGGCGAAAAGAGACCGGGAGGGTGCCTGAGAAGTGCTGGGAAGCTTGTAGCAGGTCAGTATTTATTTCCATTTCCCACAGTTTACTAAAATGCCTTTGGGATAGTTCTGAAAATCGCTTGGTTGGGCACTAACATTCTGAATAATTTCCTATCATTTAAAACATGGCATTCGGGAGGGTGCTAGCAAACGTTGTGGGTCTGGTCTTAAACCCGCCAGTTACATTTGCTTAAAAATTTTCAAGGCTTTACCAACAAACCCATTGTGCGCATATTCAGCCATCTTCGCCTTACATGAGACTGCATCTCTTTGGAGCGATTTAGGAAACAGTTCATGCACCCTGTCTAGCTGCTTCCACCCTTTTTGCATACAAATATACCAGGGGCAGTTACAACTACAACATCTGACAAAGTTCTTCTATCCTTTATACTTCGATGGTTGTCCATTCCCTCTCCCAATGCTTCCATTTCGGCACAGGCATCAAAGATGCTGGCAAAGGTTATCAAATTTGGCTTTACACCTGTTAATTGCACTTGCTTGAAAGTTTCTAGAGCCTATTCGATAAACCCATTTTACATGCCTAATAATTGCATTTCATGAAATCCATTCTTTGATTCATTCTGTCAAGCAGTCACGTGCTTTGTCTATACTTCCGCATTTTACATACATGTCTACCAGGGCCGTTGTAATGGATGTCCATACCGTATTCCAGAGCTCCCATCTCGGCATAGGCAGGCTGGACTGCCGATTGCAATTTAATATAAGAGTAAATAAACAACTAAATAAATAATAGTCATTCATAAATAAATAGTTATATAAAGTATATTTTGGTAATAAAGTTTATATTGGAAATTGGAGGATTAAACATGAAGTACTACTTGTCCTACTCTCTCTTACACGTCTCTTTTGGGATAAGCCATAAATTGATTTGTTTTATGCAAAAGTATACTTTTTAGAGAACATTGAATGCATTTATCAATTCATAGGTATGAAAATACACTATTGAAGATTGGTGAAACGTATATATATTCTTGGTGGATTACCACCCTCACATGCATTATAAAAAAATGAGCTATTATTTTAAACATATTTTATTTATTTATTTGTTTATTTATCTAATCTTCATTCATTCGTATTATAATGATAAGTCGCTATCAATTGGTCAAAAGAGTTAAGTTAAAATTATAATTATTTAAAAGTCATATATGCGTGTCTTACACAAAGTCACTAATAATTGGTTTAATCAAGCCGCCATTTTGGATAACATTTGAGTTCTCTATTGTTATGATGGTAGTTATTTCATAAGGCTCATTTACAGTCTATCTAGATGATATAGAATTCCAATCAATTTCCAATTTAATGACTAAGCATATAAGGATAAATTCTTGATTATATATTTATCCTATAATTAATAAACATGATACATAAAATTTATAACATTGAATCCTAAGTATATCATTTGGTGATTATTAAATGATAGTCATGGAAGGTGTTAATATTAGGATAAATCCCTCTATTGCTCTTACCTATATTTCCCCTTTATAGCAAGAGGAGCTCACGCAGATTAACTTGGTTGTCTTTTCTATGTTTTTATTGTGAAATTAGTGGCGAGTTGAACAAGTACGATAAATTTATTTTTTAAATATGTTAAAAGTTGTGATTACTAATTTAGATATATAGCTTCAAGTTTCCCATGTAAGCGTTTCTATTCTTTTGTTTTCATTTTCGTCAAATATAAGGGTTGAAGATTTAGTTTGGTTGTTCACGAGGATTGTGTGTGTTATTTAGTTGTTTTAGAATATTCTTGGTAGATCCCATATGTGGGTCCAGTCATAATCCTTGACCTTGATCTATTATTATCTATTATTATAGTGTGGAGAGGTGTTAGTAGTTTGTGTTGGAAGTTGATGTCAAGCCATTTTTTTTTTAACTCAGTAATTATATTCCTTTGTTATCCAACCATGGGGGAGATGGTTGAAGTCTAGTTGTAGAACTACGATTCCTCTGCGAATTATATATGTAGGCAAGGTCATCAAAGATGAGCCCCCAAGGAATTAGGTTTGGTCCCTAGGCTTGTTCTCTTGTTGTTGCTTGAAGTTACTATTGTTATATATTTTTATTTGCATAACTTGAGATTTGAACTAAGTCTATGACTATTGATGAGTTAATAGAACCAATCAAGTCTATTTGGGTGATGTGAACTTCATGTCTCCCTTGAAACCCTACTAGGATTGCCTAAACAATTTAATTACCTAACTAAATATTATAATCTATTTTTGGTCAAATGTTGTTATGCCTTTTATGTATTGCATGCTTCGGGAACAAAATTGTGTAAGTTATTCATGTGTTGTAATCAAAATTTGAAATTTGTGTTTTTCCCTTAATTGTATTTTAGTGTAAAATTTTGGGCATTACAACTATGGGTACTTACAACTCAACATTGTGACTAGTTCACTATCAAAACTAAACTCTGTAACTAACTAATGCTGCTAACTTTGACTGACTTTGAAGGATAATGCATTGAGACAAACAAAGCATGAAGTACAAGATAAGATATTATAACAGTTACCTTGATTGGCCCTTTCTCACGTGACTGTCTCCACAAGATAAAATCAAATCTAGCTCCTCAAATCAATTAACCATAACAATAATTGAAAACCTATTCATTGCATAACTCAAGATTTCACAATCTAATAAGAATCTTCAGAGATATTATTCATAAAAAACACATAACTAGAAACAAGAGTATTGTTTTGTAGCAAAAACACTATTTGAACATATCTATATGCTATATTTGCTATGATTATTATTCTCCTTGACCAATGAACCATATATACATAGGTGTGGGGGAGTCTTATTGAAACAAGGACTCAAAATGGAAATCTAAATGCAACACACCACTCTCTTGTAAAGTAGAGTGTGACAAAGTCTAAAACATAACTGAAAAGGTAGAAAAAGTTGATTAGGACTACAAATCTGCTACAATGGTAAAACTAAAATGTGGACTATGGAAACAATCATGTTGGATTCCTAATTATAGCAAGTTTCTTCTCCTTTAGTAGTCTTATTAAATGACATGGTTACTCACAATCATCTTGATAAATAGACACCTCTAATTCTGCAACTGTTGCGTTCTTGTTTTAGAACTTCCTTTGCATTGCTTTTTAAAACTCCTTTGGTTGCGAGCTACACCCCTTAGTTGTTGCAGGCTACAGTTTGCTTACTCTAGCTTCTTGGATGCAAATAGTTAGTTCACCAAAACATATACACAATACTAAATAACCATAATTTAAACATAGACATACACTACATCGCATAAAAATTCACACATTTTAAGCATGCAATTACTAACATATCATAATCATATTTCCATATACTAAAACTAGGTTCAAGTTGCATGATGATCATAAAAAGATAGTAAAGTTCAGGAATATGTATGAAATGAGTATCTAGAAATTTCTAAAAGTATGTACTAAACAACATGAAACTAGATAATAATTGGCCTCATCAACATCCGATATTACATTTGGAGATTCAGATGTAGAACCTGAAGTAGATGCTAGTGTGATTGGTTCAATATAGAAAGAAGGTACAAGAACCTCATCGTTCTTTGGAACTTGCAACACTTTGTAATATTTAGATCCTCTATTCCTCTATAGTAATAAAAAATGTTTTGGATCACCATGAATGGTAATTTCCTTGTCAGTATAAGGGAACTTGATACATTGATGATAAGTAGAAGCCATTGCTTGCATTACATGAATCCACAATCGACCAAGGAGTATGTTATACGACAAGTCAAGGTTCAAAACTCACAAGTTGTTTCTGCTATTGTTGGTCCTACTTGGGTAGGTAATCCGATAGTCCCTTCAGAATCCCTATCTTCATCATCATAACCTCTTATTGTTGCTCCTTTACTTATTTCTATGATTCCATATGGATAGCCCAAGTTTCTAATTAATTGGAGGGAACAAATGTTTAAACCCACACCCCCATCTATTAAGACTCTTTTCACCTTGTTCTTATGCACAAATACCTCAAGATGTAGTGCACGATTACGAAATTATTGGGGTGGAAGGTCATTCTTTGTAAATAAAAGATAATGAGTGGATGAGATGTGCCCTACCATGACTTGGAACTGCTAAATATGAATGTCATTAGGCACAGATGATGAAGATAAGGCTTTATCTAGAATCTCCTTATCAACTAGTGAATTTTTCAAAAGCTCTAGGATAAATATTTGGGCTAGTGTCTTCTTGAGTTGATCAAGGAGACTATAATTTGTGATATTACCTTTGGGAGGTACTCTTGGTAGTAAAGGATCCCCTTGTATGGTAACCTTCCCTCATCGTGTGGTGACTCCACACTTTGGATTTATTCCTTGGATGGTAATAACAGATACATGATTATCAAATGAATGTGTTTCCTATGAAATTGTCATAGACATGGGTAACTTGGTTATATACCTTTCCTTTTCCTTTTCCCACATCATTTCCTTGTCCATGGTCTGGCATTGGATTTTTATATATTCCAAGATCCTTGTTTCCTAAAGTTCCTATTCTTTGATTGACATTTATCTCACCATGGTCTATAAGGTCTTGAATGATGTTTTTCAATTTCATACAGTTGGATGGTTTCTAACCTTTGATACGATAGTATTCGCAATAATCAGTGTCTTTGTACCATCGAGGTTTAACTTCAAGTTTTTCATATTGATGAAAATCAAGAATTTTGATAAGATTAGTTTGGATTAATTTAGTTTTAAGACAGTTTCAATAGGTTCTCCCAAAGGAGTGTATTTTTTCCTTGGAGGATAATTGTTTGATCTTGGTTTTCCTTGTTGATTATTGAAAGTTTGCATATTTTTCTGATTTTCTTGTTGAAATGTAGGTTTAGGAGGAGCATTGATGACAACCTTTGCATCTACAATACCATCATTAGTAATGTTCTTAATTTTGGCCCAAAATTGGGGTTTTTCATTGTTACTAGATTATGGTTTATCATTGGATATTTGGACGACCCCTTTTGCAATTAGAGCTCTTTCGATAGTAATCCATTTGGAGATTAATTCTTCAAATGTAGAGACACATTGCATACGTAATTGAAAGGCTAAATCAATACCTAGATACCCAACAAGTATTTCAACTTGTTTTTCAGGAATGGTCCATTTGCACTTATTAGCTTTGCATCTCCATCATTGCAAAAGGGTAGCACAAGGTTCTCCTCTATTTTGTTTTAATGTGTAAAGATCCTCCAATGTTACATTAGTATCAATGTTATAAGAGAAATGCATGATGAACTGATATATGATCTCTTGGAATGTCCTAATTCCTTGAGGGAGTTGTGAAAACCATTCTATTGCTAATCCACCCAATCTTCTTGGGAATAGTCTCATGAGATACAAATCATTATAGGAGACTTCCATACAAACAACATAAAAATCTCTTATATGTTCCTCTAGATTTCCTCTTCCATTAATTTTTCAAACTTTGGGATCTAAAAGTTTGGAGGAAAAGGTATCAGCATGATGCTTCCATCAAATGGAAAGGGGCATAAGTCTTGTACCGCATATGTTTTCTTTACTTTTCCTGCTTGAATATCTTGTATCTTTTGGGTCAATGTTTATATTTGTGATGAAATTTCCATATTTGTGTTGATAAATGGTGGATTATATGTATGATCTTGATATGGAGGTGTATTGTATGGTAAATATTGTGAATTGGATGGTGGTGTGGGAGGTGTGTTATATGCTCCACCATATTGGTATTGTGGGGTGGCATTTCCTTGAGATTGAAGATATTGTTGACCTTGTTGTTGAGAAAGCAATTGTTGTTGAGTGTACATTTGTTGGGCTTGTGCTAGTTGTTGAGCTTGTAATTGATCATGAGAATTACCTTGTTGAATCATGTCTTGATTAGGAACCACATTTTGGTTTGGAACCATTTTTTGAGTTGGAACAATATTTTGATTTAGAACCACATGAACTTGGTTTGAATCAATGTTTTTATTTGGAACCATGTTACCTTGATTCAAAACCATGTTCCTTTGATTTTATAATTGATGATTTTGTAGTGGTGGTTGATTATGACCTTGAATCAAGGGTTGGTGAATAGTGGAAGATGATTGATTAATACCATAACCTACCAAGTTTTGATTTGATGTATTGAATGTAGGTGGAGTTGAAGCATTGTGAAAACCCAAATTTGTATTGGTATTGGTTGGAACTTGAGTATTACGTAAGGGATTACCATGTTGATTTGAATGATTTGTTTGAGCAACCACTTGCATTCACTATTGGTGAACTTTGAACAAATGGCGATGGTTTTGGCAATTGCTGAATCACATTATGTATGAAGGATTCACTCCCTTGTGGGTGATTCCTTGAAGCATATTGGGAAAAAGCTTGATCTTTTGATTGTGCCATTTTTTCAAGAGGTTTCTCCTTAAATGTGTTAAGATCAAAGTTCAAGCATGTATTGTGTGGGATCTTGTTTTATCAATACTTCTTCTACATGAAGGAAATATTGACTTTGTTGCATTTCTAGTATATCATCTTGAGTAATTTCACATGGCTTTTGTTCTTCCTCAATGTAAATTGTTTCCACTTGAGGTTTTGTTGTAGTTGGAGGATGCTAACTTGTTTGAGGCATTCCATATGGTTGATCACTAACATTTGAATTAGGATCTCTTGATTCAATAGGATTAGACTCCATAGCTTTCTTGTACTGAGACCTATTTGTGACCATACAAGGTTTATCAATCTTAGGAAAAATTTGAGACAAACGATTTTGAAATGTATTTGTGACCTCAAATTTGTTGTCAATAATGATGTTTTGGTTGGATTTGGACCAATGATGAATGATTGATGTGAATGAATGGAGGATATGAAACTTTTTATTTAGACTACACCTAGGACTTTGATTGTTTGATTTGATTTTGATGTTGATGTTTTGATGATTATGAACTTACTACTTTGGGAGTAGACTCGTGAGTCCAAAGTGAGTTTGTTCAAAATGATTTTGCTAACTCAACCTAAAAACCTGGAAAAAAGATCATTTATAAGTATGAGGCTAAATTAGTTGATATGATAAAGGTTTCAAACCTAAGTGATTTATGTCCAAATTTTAAGTTGTTTTGATATGAGATGTTTTGATGTTTGATATTGAATGATGATATATTTGTTCCAAATGACAACCTAAGATTGTTTTTGACAATTTCCAAGTGATTTTGATAAAGAACCTTGTTTGATGTTTAAAGGTTTAATGGCTAAATAATGATGTGGTCCAATGATACACCAAAAACTATTTTGATAAAAACAATATTGAGTATGAATTTCCTTGTTTGTTTGTTTGAAGCAAGTAACCCAAGTAGTTTTGAATGTTCTTTTTAGGTTCAATTTTTGAAATTTGATTTAATCATGAATTCTTTTTACCACACAAATATCTTGATTATGATTTTTCTAGCACTAAGATGTCCAAAAAAAAGTAGATTGTTTTCCATAAAAGCTCAATATTGTGAAAATCCAAAAATGCTAATTTGTAGTTACCTAGGTTTACTTTGACACAATGCACAAAGATGTAGACAATGATACTAAGAAGCACACAAAGATACTGTTTTGATAAAAAAAATAGATATACTTAGATGCATACAATAGTACAATGTCTTTCAAGTGCATACAATGTGTTAAAAGGGCTTAAAATCTTGTCATAACCATGTTTATGTTTGTTTGAGTGTTTTGATGATTTTACAATAAATGTGTTCAATTGGCTCAAATGGTAATAAGAGATATTTCACAAGATTTTTTCCACAAAGCTCACTAGAAAAAGATCGATAAAACAATACAAGTACAACCTAATTATTCAAGTAGGTTTATCTTCTTAATTCACGTCCACACAATAAAATATTACCCATAGAGTGGATGACTCGAGTATGCGTGCATATACAATACACCTCTTACCTTGGAAGGAAAAGTTCCTTGAAAGGTTTTTGTCACCTCAACTATGTTTAGTACATGGTGAGTAACTTCATGGAATGATGCTATTCCATTGCACCTCCTTAAGAAGACGTTTGATGGTCTTAGTCTTACTACAACATAGAGGTGTTTAGTGGGTAGAACATCGATGAACAATACCACCTACATAAGCATAGTATGGAAATACCATCTTCCCATGTCTGGAATCACCCAAGCCAACATGAAAGAAATGCCTAACAAGTCATGAGTAGATCGAACTACAAATTTTGCTCTCACCCAATTTCTATAACATATGCCATAAAATGTTGCTTGAGGTTGAACCCTTGGGTGATGAAGTCCCAAAGCAGACCTCCTAACAAATAAAGGAAGGATTCATGTTGACTACTTTCTCATTGCCCAAGATTGCACATAGTGCAAGGGGAGAGGATATGGTAGCAACCCCTTCAGATAAAAGAAAATAAATGAATATTGAAGATGTTTCTCTTCACCCAAGATTGCACAAGGTGTGAGGGTAGAGGATACACATCTACAATCTACCAATCTTGTTTTTTTAAAATGTGCACCAAAATAAATCTGTTAAATTGTTAAAGTACCAATGGAAGTGTGTAATTTTTATGTTCTTTTTAAGTCCAAATGGAGATGAAATGTGTGGTTCAATTTTATGCACCAAATTGAAAAATGCAAGTTGTGTTATTTAATTCTTAAAGTACCAAATGTAAAAGTGAATCTAAGCTAAATCATGAAAATAAGAATCCCTATTAATAAACACTTTGGAATTTGATGAATACTTCATGATATAGTGTTAACAAACACTTTGCTCCATGCTTGACAAATCACCTAGTTTCTGCAAATGTCAGTCTTAACCAAAAAGACAACAAATAGGAAATAGGTTAGGGTTAGATGTAAAATTAAATTGAAACTCATATCAAAACCCTAAAGTTAACCTCTTTTTTTTACCTACAAATGCATCAGACTGTCAAGCAAATGTGTCACTCTGCCCCTATGCAAATATGTCGTTCTGCAACTATGTCGCTCTGGTAAAATGCAACTGCATCGCTCAAATGCAAATGTGTTGCTCTATAAACCTACAAATAGAAAGAAAAAAGAATATTATCAAGTGCATAGCTATTTGCAAATACACCAACCTTTGACCTGCAATTGCATCGCCATTTACAAATCCATCGAACTATAAACTGGAAGTGTGTCGCCCTGTCTCCTGATCCTATAAAGTCTGAGAAAACTAAAAAAAATTGTCAGCTAGGTATGTGGGGTCCCACCAAGCATGCCATTATGTGAATGTATAAAATAAATTGACCAAATAACATCAAATTGAACTCCAAAGCTATGCAAAAGATCAATTAACTACACAATTCCAATGAAATTGTTCACAAAGACCAATTAGAATTCAAAACATGAAAGAACAAAGAAAATCCAAATGAAATATAATTAAGAAAATGAAAACCTCAATCCCATTGTCGGATTATGCTCGAATTGGATGTGGAGTGCTCAATTCAAACAAGATTTATTATGTTGCAAAGCAATTGATGATGAAATAAAGTAGATTAACTCACAAAATGCTCTCAAATTGATCAAATTGGGCAATCAATTCAAGAGAGTAAGTTTACTCAAAGCTTGTGAATCCTTTTTCATGGAAAAAAGCGTGATATTTATAGAATTTGGAAATAAGGACAAATGGTGAGGATAAAAAATTCTAATTAGTTGATGAAGTCGAATGAGAGGAGTAAAAATGGATCAAAGATGAATCAAACGGTTGATAATCCACTAGACATGGATCAAGGATTAGATCAATGGTTCAAAATCCATGAGAGACTCAACCAATTACCTAATTTTTAAGAATTATGTTGGAGAGATGTTGGAGATATTTTCATTTGGAGGGAAATATTTGAATTCAAAAAGGGAATATTCCAAGGAAATATTCTTTGTGCAAGTTGAGGATGTTGGAGGATTGGAAAGAAATTAGCTAATTAAAAAATTAATTAATATCATTTAATTGTGCAAGTGGATGAAATTAAAGGCTTTGATTAAATAATCATAAATTATTTAATCAAAATATGATTATGGCAATTAAATAATTTGCATTATTTAATCAAATGAGAATGGAATTAGCATGAAGAAAAGTGAATTAACTAGATAAAATTGATTTATTTAATTAATAGGAGAAAAGGTGAATTTAACTAAATAATTGACATTATTTTATTAAATGGATGAATTATGAAAAATATACTAGAAACAGTGTTAATAATTAAAATCAAGTGTGTGATATTGATCAAGATAGTTTTAGGTGTCTACAATAGGATCAGATAGCGGTTCACTCTTTGGAGTAGCTAGTTGATAGGCACCAGATCTGTATGTTGCTATGATGATATAAGGACCCAACCAATTAGGCTCAAACTTACCCAGTTTCTCACGTTCTTGTTGATTTTTTAGGATTTTCCTTCAAGACTAGATCATGAATGTCAAAATTTCTGACCTTTACTCTCTTATTGTAATTGCGTCTAAGGTTATTCTAATAGGCTTCCAAATGGGCCAATTCCATTTTTCTTCTTTCATCCAGTAACTCTAGCTCGAGCAATCTGGATATTCTGTAGTTTTCATCATCAATGACATTTTGCATGGAAAGTCTCAGGGATGGGATCTTGACCTTGATTGGTAGGATGACTTCATAACCAAAGACAAGGGAAAAAGGTGTGGCACCAGTGGGGGTATGAATGCTCACACAATAAGCCCATAAGGCTAGATTTAGCTATATGTTCTAGTCTCAGCCAACATCATTGACAGTCTTTTTTAGGATTTTTACATTGGTTTTATTATATTCCACTGCTTGACCATTACCCTAGGGATAATATAGATTGGCAAAGTAGTGTTGGATGTGGTATCTTTCACATAATTCCTTAACTTCTTGGTTTTTGAATGGAATCCCATTATATGTTACTATAGATAAAGGAACACAATACCGACATATGATATATTTCAATATGGACTTTGAAATTTTATTTCCAGTGATATATGTCATCGGTATGGCTTTGATCCATTTAGTGAAATATTCTATTGTAGTGATAATGAACTTGTTTCCATTAGCAGATGTGGGATGTATCTTTCCAGTGAGGCAGAGTCCCCATTGAGATAAAGGCCAAGGTGAGGTAACTAGATGAATTCCTTGTGCCGGTGCATGCACCAAGTCGCCGTGGATTTGACATTGTCAATATTTCTTCATGAAGTGATAGGAATCACATTCCATTATGGGCTAGTAGTACCCTATTATGAGAAGCTTCTTGGCTAGGGTAAGACCACTAGAGTGAGCCTCACATATACCCTCATGTATTTCTTGTAAATCCATTTTTGATTCTTCTGTGTCGAGACATCTAAGAAGGGTGGTTTTAGGCTACGACGATAAAGGGTATTTGTGATGATAACATACTTAGCCGCTTGTCGTAAAGGTTTTTTGTTGGTTGTTGGACAAGTTGGGTGGTAGGATTTGGGTGTGAAGGTAGTCATATATATCCTTATACCAAGGTGAATTAGGACCAAAAATATTGTAGACAAGCTCAAATTCGGGAACGTCAAACGTAGGGATCAACAACTGTACTACCAAGAACTCGCACTGATGTACATTATTAGGAATGTCCAAGAGAGACCCAATGGTGGCCATTGCATTTGTTGCCTTATTATGCACTCTTGGGATCTGTGTAAATAGAATGGTGTCAAAGTATTATTTAAGGTTGTCCACCATTTTCTTATGTGGTACTAGTTTGTTGTCCTTAGTCTCATATTCATCATTGACTTGTCAGACCACTAATTGTGAGTCACCATATACCTGTAGGTCTTTTCTTTTCCATTTGATTGCTTCCCTTAGACCCATGACTAAGGCTTCATATTTTGATATGTTATTCGTGCATGAAAAGGAAATCCTATACGATTTAGGGATGGTATCCCCTAGTATAATGATGAATAGGATACCAACTCCTGACCCATGATTTGTGTATGATCCATCAAAGTATATTTCCTAGTTTTTAGATGTATCTAGCTTGAAGATTGCCTCATCTGGGAACTCAGATACAAGAGCTGTGAATGCCTATGTAGGTGAATTTTCTAATTGATTAGCAATGACTTACTCTTTAATTGCTTTACTTTCCACATATTCAATGTCAAACTCGCTAAGAAGCATTACCCATTTTTCCAGTCTACCTGTTAACATGGCCTTGCTAAGTAAGTACTTGAGTGGATCAATCTTCACTATCAACTTTGTCTATAGATTTAACATGTAGTGTCCTAGTTTATGTGTAGCAAATACTATAACATGACATGCCCGCTATATGGAAGTATAGTTAAGTTCATACCCTACAAGGGTACGACTGATGTAATATATTGTGTGTTCCTTCCTATCTTCATCATTTTGTGCTAGGAGATTTCCTAGTGCAGATGATGTTGTTGATACGTATAGGATGAGTGGTGGGTAAGTGCACCAAAATGGTTCCCAAAAAGGGGGCTTAAGTGGCCACTTTTTTTCTGAAATCAGGAAATGCTGACCTTGGACGTGAAATTGAGGATAGTTACACTCAAAATTTTGAGATGGAACAAAAACAAGGATCGAAGTGCTTCGAGTCTACTTTCTAAACTACTAATTTATTTTGAAAATGGTTGAGATTAAGGGGTTCAAAAGAGGGATGTAAAAATTGGTGTTGTTTTTGTCGAAAAACATAACATAGCAACTCTTGTACGACCTAAGCACGGTGAACTTTTTTGTAGTATTTTAAAATTGCTATGGTCAGAAGTTAGGTAATAGCATCTAGTTGGTGCACAATTTTTCTGATAATTTTTTAATGAATATTTGATTTTTACTAATTTTCTAAGTGGGCACTTCCTGAAAAGCAAAATTTTGGTCGTGCTCCCCTACAAATTTTTGAAAATAACTAATTTTTTTTCTTTTTTAAAAATTTGTAGAATGGAGTCTAGTTTCTAAAAATGTAATTTATTTGAAATTTTGATGAACGGTTAATTTATAACAAAAAAAACACTAAACACTGCTTTTTGGCAAAAAAAAGACATACAAACAAAACAAATTATGGATGAAAGGCTTAACATTGTCGAAAAGTGAAAAAAATTACATCGTTGGATAGCTAAGAGAGAACCTAACATTACCCATGTTTTCGATTTTGTCAATATTGAACTAAATGCAATCTTGATGGTGAGCACAGACCCGATTATGTGAAAAATTATAGAATTTGCAAAAACACGTCTCTAGCCTTGTTGGGAATGCCCTCCAAGCTTTTGGGTTGGTATTCCAAGAAAAATAATTTCACTTTTTTCTTTGTTTTTAACACGAAATAACGCATGCGCGTTATAACACGCTCGCGTTATAACGCGAGCACGTTTTTAAAAAAAAAAATCATAAGTGGCCAGAAAATTGGTACCCAACTTCATGCACCCGCCCTGGTTTCCTATTGATAGGTGGCCTTAGTACTAGTGGTGACAGTATATAGTCCTTAATCTATTGAAAATAATGTTGACAAGAATCAATCCATTTGAAAGGGACATCCTTGCATAGGAGGTATTGAAAAGGGTGGCACTTGTTTGCTAGTTGTGCTATAAACTTGTGGATAGAATATATTTTTCCTTGTAGGCTCCTTAACTGTGTTAAAGTGGAAGGTGGTGACATGTCAATGATGGCTTTCACATTTGTAGGATCAACCTCTATGCCTCTATGTGAAACAATGTATCGAAGGAGCTTCCCTGAGGTCACTCCAAAGACACATTTCTTTGGGTTCAAACAAACCTTGTATTCTTCCAACCTGTATTTTTTTTGTCCAATACTACTAAGTGGTCATCCCTTGTGAGGGATTTTGCTAGGAGGTCATCCATATAGTCCTCCATTAGTTTATGCATCATATCATGGAAGATTGTAGTCATTGCACTTTGATGGGTAGCTTTGACATTTTTAAGGCCGAAGGGCATGGCGTTCCAATAATATGTTCCCAAAGCACAGGTGAAGGTTGTCTTGTGTTGATCTTCTGCTACAATTCTGATTTGATAATATCTAGAGAAGCCATCCATCAGTGATAGCATCTCGTATCCCACAGTAAGGTCCATGATTATGTCTATATTGAGTAATGGGAAATTGTCCTTTGGACAAGCTTTGTTCAGATCTCTGAAGTCGGTACAAATATGGATGCCCCTAGTCAACTTGGCGATTGGTACTAGATTTGAAATCTAGTCTATGTAGTCTATTGGCCTTATGATTCTGACACCAAGCAGTTTCTTTAGTTCATCCTTGACAAGTAAAGCAATTGGTGGATACATCTTCTGAAACTTCTGTTTGAAAGGTTTAGCACCAAGAAGAAGAGGCAAGTGATGAAGGACTATTTCAGGGTCTAGTCCAGCATATCCGCATAGGACCATGCGAAGTTGATTTTTCGTTATGTGAAAAGCTCTATAAACTTTGGCTTCTTAGTATCTGTCAGGGACGCTATAAAGTGTTTTTTTTTTGGATCTTCTAGTGTACTGATGTTGACCTCTTGTGACTTCTTGACCAACATTGGAGATTTCTCTTGATTTGTGGGGAGTGGGTCCAACCTTCCATCCTTAGGTGCCTTGGGGAGATGTTCACCTTTAGATACATCCTTTTTCTTATTTCTTTCTATGTCTGTACGTGCCTTTTTGTTTTCATCCACATACATGTTTTTCTTTATTTCTTTTATTTTGTGATTGGAAGGTGGGACAACTCCCCATAGTATGCAACCATGTCAAGATCGATGGTCAATTTATCCTTGTGATCCCCACTTGGTATACCATCTCTAAGTCCCATAAACTCAACAATTGCTTCATAATTTTTGCAGAGGTCTAAGCTTGTTGGACCTTGTTGGTCCCAATCGATTAGTTGGGGTGAAGTAACAACATGTTATCATCAGTATCAGTGAAGCTTAAGGATGATGCAAATAGGGTAAAGATAGAGGAATTCTCAGGATCCCAAAAGGTATTGATCTAGGCATGGCCATTCATATGTTTGGTTTGAGGAGGGGATTGGTCATGCTCCTGAAATGTTTCAACTAGGTCATAGTCTCTAGAGGATTTTTTGAAACCCCATTCCCATTCATTAAAGTCTATTTTAGTATGGTAGTCCTTAGATGTCTCAACGACTTTAGAAATGTTGGTGACTTTCTTTTGAAATACCATAGTACTAGGGGCTTTCACTTTTAGAGGTTGATACCCTAGCCCTATGTTGTACAACTGTTTGCTTGCTAAGATAGGTTTGGTCCTACCTTGTTTTTGTAGTACAAGGCCACTATGACCATCATAGCCTTTCTATTTCATTATGTAGAACCCCTTGCCATATTTATCTAAAGGTAGGTTTTCTTGTATCTCATCCTATTCATCTCTATATATCCATTTGGAGAGGTCTTCCTTGATACATTCCTTTCCCAATTCACCCCACTTGATGAAGGTCATGAGTGGGTGATACTGAATCGTCACCTTGGGATATTTCTTGATGTGATGAGGTTTGTCATAATGTTTTGGTGAAAATGGTAGTTTCCCCACTCCATCGTCCTGGACTTCCACACATAATAGACTTTCAATATTGTACTCTCCAACTCCATCGTCCTGGACTTGGACATTAGTGTCAGGGAATTTTATTGGTAATAGTGATCTCAACACCGTTGTAGGGAAAATTCAAACATTGATGGTACATGGAAGGGATAGCCATTAGGGAGTGAATCCATGGGCATCCAAGAAAACGGTTTTATAGGGAAGGTCCAAATCTAGAACCTGACACACCATGTCTTGTACAACAGGACCCACTCTAATTGGTAGCACAATGATTCCCTTGGAGGAGTGTTCCATATCATCATACCCGCATATCACGATCCTCTTTGACTCATCTATACAAGCCTTTGAGAATCCCATGGCAGTCACTAGTTTTGACGTGCATATATTCAACCCAGCTCCACCATCTATCAGAAATCATTTGATTTTGTGTTTGTTGACGTATACTTCAAGGTGCAATGGTTCATTGTGACTTGGTTTCTATGAAGTACAATCATGTTTAGTGAAGGCTATATGATGCGTGGTAGCTAAGAAACCTACCATGGCCTAAAATTGATTCACATTTAAGTTTGTGGGGATAGATGAATCCTATAATACCTTGTCTAGAATGGCCTTGTGCTTGGGAGAGGTATGTAACAAATCGAGAATGAGATTTGAGTTGGGGTTTTACTAGATGAACAAGAAAGTTATATTCCTTTGTTAGTTGAGGTTTGGAAGGGTCTCCTTGCAAATTTGTCTTCGATCTCCTAGTGGCAACCACACATTCAAGATTCTTATTTTTGATGATGATGGTGGATGCATTATGGTTTGATGATGATCGGATATGGTTCATTGTGTACCCATAGGTGACACTAGTATAATTGGCATCAACTTTTTCACCCGTTTTAGAACTTGAGGCTTTTCCCTTCCCATGGTTTTGCAAAGGATCCTTGAAGATCATGTGATCTTTGTTAGAGGTTTCTAGTTGGTTATCTATTTGGATATCACCTTGCTCTATGTGATCTTGTATGAGGTTCTTTGATTGGAAGTAGGTGAAGGTTTTATGTCCTTTAATTCTAAGGTATTCATAAAAATCATTATCGTTCCACCAGGTTGGTTTGAATGGGCTTGGCTCATAATGTCTTACCTCAGGTAGTTGGATAACCTTAATTTGTAGCAATTTCTTCAAATATGCCTCAATTGGTTCCCCTAAGGGAGTATAATTCCGTCTTGGTGGAGGGGCCCTAGGAGGACCACGTGGTGTGTTATTTTGATCTGCATTAGTAGTTTGTTCATGCTTCTATGGAGTTGCATTGGTATTCATTGCTATGGGTCCTTTTTGATTTAGCATAGGATGAGGTTTATTTATGAGTTTTGTGTCTACTGCACTATCATTTTTCACGTTTTTGTTTCATGACCAATTTTTTTTCTTGTTTGGTTTTGAATTATGAGAAGAATATTTAGTCTCCTTAAATTTTTTGACAAACCCTTTAGCAATGAGGGATTTCTCGATGGATAACCCCTTTTGTATCACTTCCTCAAATGTGTTAGAGCAATGGATTTGCAAGTGAAACATTACCTCGTTGATTTTTTCCACAAATATTTGGACCCGTTGCTTCTCTGGTATGTGGTAGGCACACTTACTGGCTAAGATTCACAATATTTGTAAAAATGACGAGAAGGTCTCACTATCTTCCTGTTTCTTAGCACACAAATGGGTAATGTTGATATTAAGTGTGTGAAACACTCGAGGGATTTCCCTCCCATACTCCATGAAAAAAGTCTCATGAGATATGTATGCTCATGTGCCACATCTGAGGATGTTGTGTGGAACTCCCGTATGTGTTCAATGGGGTCTCCCTTTGCATTGTATTTATCATATTTGGGAATAATAAAGCTCATGGGAAAGGGAGGCATGCAAATTCTCTTATCAAAGGGGTAAGTACATAGGTCCTTCACTGAGTATGCTTTTTGACTCCTAGTTACATGCATATTAGACGTCTAATTTTGCAATGTTTGTAAGTACTAAGCCATTAGGTCCATGGGTGATGGTGTCACTGGAACCAAAGTGGGTGTGATGTATTGTGGATTGAATCTACATATTTTGATGTAGATGTATGGGTGGAGTGTGGTGGTGAAATTGTGAGGTGTACATGGGATTTTGAGTAAATGATTACCAAGGTGGTCGAACATTAACATCAACTGTGAATGATTTACCAAGATTTTTAAGTCACTGTGGTAGAGGTTGTATAAACCTAGCTATGTATGCAGAACTGTGATAATATGGTTGCTATGTTGGGGTTTGAGAAAAATCAAATGTGGAGTGCAAACCAAGATGGTTTGGTTGTGGTGGAGGTGGGGGTTGATTAAAATCAAATGTATACACAAAACCATGACTGTTTGGTTGCTATGTAGGTGAGGGTTGATTAAACCTGAATGATGATGACAAACCCATATTATTAGGTTGCTATGGAAGTGGGGGTTGAGAAAACCTGAATGTAGATTGTGAACCCAAATTATTAGGTTGTTGTAGGGGTGGAGTGATGCTAGGACCTATATCGAAAATGATTGAGTCCTTGTTGGAAGTGTATTTCCTCTTTCTGAAGTGAAGGTGGTACCCACTTGTGGTCTTATGTATGAGGAATTTTTCTTCCATATTTTGTTGGGCGTGTTCGGAAGAGTGGTATTTTGGGCTATAGTCATGGTATGGGTTGGTGCTGCAGTGGTAGATATAGAGGAAAATGTATTTTCCATGGGTTTCGTGGATATAAGTGATGGTGGAATATTCATAGTGGATGCAATATGTGTCGTCTGACTAGGCGGTGTGCCTGTGTTCCACTGTGATGTGGGTAGTGTAGTATTAGATGCTAATGATGGTGGAGGTCTGTTTGTAGCACCTAACCCTATTGATACTATGTTTGGTGCTTCCTCTACAATTTTGGATACATCAAAGTGAGAGGGAATTTTAGCTCCTTGTTGTGCCAATGACAAGAAGTATTTATTAGGATCTGATTTTACCATCTCATCAATGATTTTCAAGATCCTAGGATCTTGAGATGCATTCTCAATCTCTTCTTGTGTGAGCCTATCATCTATTTCTTGTATAGTGTAGTCATTAAAAGGGCTAAGATTTTGAGTTTGTGTATTCATGTGAACATTAGGATTTTCATCAAAGTTCATCTCAATAGTTGGGTTGTACATCGGATGAGAAGATGATTCCATCTCTTTTCTTTTGATTTGTGAGCATGTGACAACCATAAAAATGATGGTGTTTGAAATTTATCTTTTCCTAGATGTTTGATTTTTTGTTTTTTTTAGTGATGTTTTTGGTATGAATGCAACTAAGATGAATCTACTTTGTATTTTCTGTTTTCTGGAAATTGAAGGCACAAGACTAAAATGAAACTATGTTTTTGTGTTTTTTTTTGGAATTTTGAAGGTATAAGACTAAAATGAAACTATGTTTTTGTGATTTTTCTTGACGATATTTCACTAAATTCAAAGAACTTGTGATATCTTGACTTTTGGTCCTAAAAATGATAATCTTTGGACAAATTTTTTAGTTTTTTGGGACTATCATAATCATGTGTAAAATCCTAAAGCCTCTAAGTAAATGGTGATGGTTTGATAAAAAGTGATTCCACAAATAGACTAATGAGTTGGGTTTTAACTTTTGTTGATGGTGAGATTGTAAAAGATGAGGTTTTTGAGATTCTCCAAATGACAACTCTAGAATTTTGACCTCTAAACTTGTTTTTCCATTTTTCAAGATTTTTCAAGACAAGATTTTTTAAGGACTCTATGATAATGATGCTAAAGTGATGTCAAATTTTTAACCTAAGAAAGCTAAAGATGCCGAATATGTAGTTAATAGTTACTATCTTAGTTTGTGATTTTTTTGTAAAAAGATTAGGTTTATTGTAACCTAGGTAAATAAACTATGTTTTTCTTTTCAAGAATATGTGACATACAAAGCCACAAATATGGTTTAACAAAATATGAATACATTATAATCAGCAATAGATGCATTGGAGAACTATTCAAATGTGTTGCACATAGATGCAGTTGAGTTTTGTTCACCAAGGAAAAATTTTGAGTAACAAAAAGATGCAATGTTATACCAGATGATTGTGTCACAGTCGACAATGGATGCATCACATTATTGCTACAGCGCAGATACACAGTTGCGTCAAACAAGCTAACAATTGTGGTGCAAAATTTTAGGAAAACAAATGACCTCTAGGAACCCTAATATTTTTTAAATTTTTTAAATTTTAAGTGTAATTCAATGAAGAAAATACAAAAAATAGATGTTTGAAAAGTGATTAGTTGATTTTAACAAATTGTTTTAGTGTCCAATGATAAGAACATTTACACTTCGGGAAAAAAAAGAAAACATGTACAACCTAATGTAGTGGTAGATCAAGTGTGTAACTATAGGTGTACCTACCTCCCATTTAAGGGGTAAATCCTTAGAAAGATAGGGTATCCAAATAATTGCAAGCAATTTTTCTAAACACCTTTCTCTATATGAAGGCGAGTAGTAGAGATCTGGTGACACAAGGTCATCAACGAACACCATGAGCACACCTTCCTTCTCCTCTTAAGCAATATTTCTAGTAACTCAAGAAGATTCTACTTCGACCGAAGAGAAGACATGGTGAGTAGCTTCAAGGTACAATGCACATCCCTTGACCACTTTATTAGTTATGTTTGTAGGACTTTAATGGCCTCTAATACAAAAGGATTTTAGTGGGTATAATATTGGTGAACATCGTTGATCTCTCAAACATCACATCGAGAAAACCACACAAGTTTGGAGTGCAACATGCATGGACCTACATATTTTTCTCATGTACCCAATTTATATAGCATGCCCAAAAATGTTGCTTGAGGTCGAACCCATGAGTTCTCCAAAGATGTATCTCAAGGCAGACTTCCTACTTCAAAAATGGTGAAAGTTAATGCTATTATTTCTTGTCACCCAATATTGCACAAGTGTGCAAGGGGAGAGGATACTATGATCAACACGCCTTCGTGTGCAAGCACACAATAAACAATAATCAATGATTATTTTTAATAACACCAAATGAAGTGTGCAATTTGTTTGTTCATTTTAATGCACCAAAAGAAAGATGTCATGTTCAAAGACACTACCAATTTTAATCAAGATAGAAAAATGATATTTGTCTTGTTCATTTTAGGATCACCAAAATAAATGTGGGAGATTTGTGTTGTTCTTTTTAAACACCAACATTGAAGCATGTAAAACCATGCCCATTTTAAGAGCCAAAATTAAAGTGTGTAAAACCCTGTCCATTTTAAGCACCAAAATTGAAGTGTGGGTTAGATAATTCAAAAATTAATGCCACAAGGTGAAAGAGATAGATTAGTAACACAAAATACCTAACCTACTAATAAAAATTAGAAATCATAGTAATGATCAATAATTTACCATTCTATTTTTTATAAGTCAGTTGTGGTGTAGTAGGGATCAGATGCGTCGCATAGGAAAGTGACTACGACATTTGGGAAGGTGACTATGATATTTTGTAAGGCGAATACACCGTTTTGTTTGTCAATTGTAGTGTACGATTGCACATATGTGGTAGCTTGTCAAAACTTGCTATAGAAATAAAAAAGCAAAGTGACGGGTACAACACATCAAAATATGTATGCATCACTTAGATTGGTGACTGCATCGTAAAGTCAGGTGACTACGGTTTAGGATCCCATGATTGCATAGTAGTTTTCCATGATTGCTTCATTGAGTTCCACAGTTGCATTACAGTACCTGTAGATTAACAAAAACTTAATTTCATAGAGAATTTGTTAAAAATGTGAGGTTCACATCGGGTTCACCAAATTGTAAACTGGAAAATTGACCATGAGGCCATAGAGATAATAGGAAACAATGCAAACAACCACAATCTGCAGCCCTACACTTAATAAGATCCAATATAATCAATGGAAAACATGCAATAATAGATAAAACCAGATTTCAAACAAATGATACCTACACTTTCATTGTATTGTGATGGATGACTTCCATTGTTCTTCTTAGTATGCTTTTTCTCTCAAAAATGGGTATGCTACCCTTTCGCCATAAGCTTCAAAGTATAGATGATTGCAAATGATGCAAATGCCAATGTTTAAGAGTTCGTGGTTAGCCATGAATGCACAATGAAGGCTTGTTTTTATAGAAATGCTTGTTTTAGACGAACGATTTGGATTCAAAGATGAAAGATCAAGATCAATGGTCAAGGTTTGTTGTGAGGAAACAAATTAGAGAGTTAATTGGCTTGATTGATTTAATAAAGGGAATTGACTGGATAATAAGTGGAAATTGATTGTTCAATTAGTGGGATTGATTGATTAGTCAACTAAATAGATTGAATAATCAATGGGATTGATTGATTAGTCAATGTGTGAGAGGATAATTAATTAATTAATTAATTAATCTTTGAAGGAATGTGCAAGTAAAGTTTGAATTAATAAATAAAAGTTTATTTATTAATGGATCATGTTGAGTGAATATTAGAGAATTAAATAATTAATTTAATTATTTAATCTAGAAGTGGGAAAGTGGTTTAATAAAATAATTTATAACAATCATTTAATATGAGAAGGGTGTTTGATGTTAATTAAATAATTCATGATAACTATTTAAGTGAAGTTAGCAACATAATTAAATAAATAAGGTTTATTTAATTAATCAAGAAGAATAATGTTAAATTAGGACTTTATTAAATAATTAGGATTTATTTAATTAAAATAGAAGAATAAGGATAATTAGGATATTATTAAATAAATATGATTTGTTTAATTAGTTAGAAATGATGAATGAGAATGAATTAATTAAATAATGTAAAATTACTTAATTGATAACAGAATATGAAAAATGATAATAGTCAAATAATAAAGTATTATTTAATTACTTAGGGGAGAAAAGTGGAAATTAGTAAAAAGGTGTTGCTCTTAGGTCTAGAGAATTTAGGGTATCTATAGGATTCAGTATGGATGAGGTGAATGAGGTAAGATACTTCCACCTAGAATGGTACACACAGATGCTCAATTCTACACATGACGCCTATTTGCTAGGTTTTCATTATGGTACTTGCCCAAAGTGTCACTGGAGTGGTTTTTACTAGAGGATGATTTTTCTCTTTAATTTCTTCTTGATTTTTTTATTTTTTAATGTTTTACGCTGAACCACTTGGTGGTGTTGATAGAGGTGCTGCTGTCATGATGTGCCAATGATGTCCTACTTGAAGGAGTTGTGCCAAGATATGGGGGACTGCATATAAATCTTGAATGTTGTTAAGATCTTTGTTGATACTAGGATTAGCCTTATTTATATGTGCACATCATGATAGAGTTCCCTTGGAGTCCTTATATAGAGTTGATGCCAAGACACAGTCAATGCGAGAGTTAGGTACTCTTGGTTTTGAGGTGGATGTTAGATTTTGATGATGAATATAAGATGAAGATGTATGGGTTGATAGTTTAGATATTAGATCTTTGACTCTCCAAATGTAGGATGATGAGCAAAAAAAAATAGATATGGAGTTTTGATTGGATTTAGGACCAAATTTTTCATATACTTTTTACGTCGCTACTGAAGCTTTCTTTTGCATTGATGAAGACTTTTGATGGATGAAAGTCCCTTTTTAATTTTTCCCCATATTTTCTTTGACTAATGGATCTTGATAAGTATTATTTTCTTGTTTTACTTTGGAATCCATTTGAACTTCATGTGTTCATTTTAATTTTTCAATTTATTAGCATCAATGATGTGCTCTTTTCCTTTGTGCAACTTTTTTTCCTGTTGGTCCCAATTATAAGGTGGAAAGTTGTGAGGATTATGATTCATGACATGGATGGTCGAATTGCTAGTAGAAATTTTATCATAAGGACCCTTGATGACTCTCATGTTTATGTTTGCATTAGATAAAGTTTCCCCCAGTATCACAGAGGTATCACTGATATGATTAAATTCATTGATAGTTGAATAACAAATACCTTGATTCTTAGGATTGATGACTATCTACATGAGTTCTAGGATACCCTGCTTATGTAGGCCTAATCCTTCTCTCCGATAAAGCTTTCATTGAAAAATTGCAATTGAGTATGATTTATTTTGGAAATAAGTTATCTCTTCTTCTATGCTCTGTCAAGAATCTTCAAAGGTAGTAGTGGAATCATTGGATTCTGACTGTTCTTCAAAATATGTTAGTGATTCAAAGTATGAGTAGAAATTTTCTTCATGATCCCTTTTTGAACTGTCATCATGAAGTTAAGAGAATGATTCCATTGTTCAAGATGCTTTGCAAAGATGCCAAGAGTAGGAGACTCTTGTTTTGAATGAAGATCATCTACGTGTCCCATGGAAGGAGGTATCTCATGGGTGGATGTAGGAGTGCTTGGTGTATGGATATAGTACTTGTTTGTGAAATATTGTGTGGATTGGAAAATAGTCATTAGGTCATGGTAGTATTTCATGGAAGTAGTCTCTTGATTTTGACTTATTTTCAAGCAACTATTGTTAACAGTTCAAAAAATACCCATTAGATCATGGTAATTTATTTCAGGGATGTGGATTCTTGATCTTGATTTTTTTGGGATTATCTTCATTAATGGATTGGAAAATACCTGTTATCAATAGTTTTGCACCCTGCTGAATACGATATTCAACAAACTACTGAAACATGGAAACCTTCTTCAGATGTGGGTGATCTGAACGAAGAAGGAATCTCCAGAGTGAGCTGGTTCTCCGAATGATGAATTCTATTCTAAAATTCCAGGGGAAAAGGGATAAAAGATGAACTGAAAATAAATCTGAATCTAACTGATGATTGATTAAACCTCTGACAGAAGATTGAAATCTGCCACTCATAACAATCCATTCACTACAATGATTCCTACAATCTCACCAATACATGATTTCATCATTAATTCATATGAAGATTTAGAACTTTGAATGCAACATATAACCTGAAAACATGAAACCTTGTGCGAAAAACTCATAAAGGCAAGACATTAAGGTTTCAAATTTGAATACACAAAACATCAAACTGCTATTACCAGTCTTGAGACAAGAAAATGGAAAGAACTTTGCTGTATTATTGGAACTGAAAGAGTGTCAATCTGTCAAAATTGAGTACAACGTTCACAAGCTCCCCAAAATGTGTAAGGGCAAGAAACTCTAATCTGAACTACCGAGAATGGAGAGTTGAAAGACTAAGTCTTTGAAAAGAACTCTCAAGAAAACCCTAATCCGAGCTCAGAAAAAGCTCAAGGAAAAAAGGTTTCAAACAAACTCAAAAAATTGCTTAAAAGAAGAAAAAAGCACAATGCTTTTATGATGAACCTGTCAAGCCTCTAAAAATAGGCTAATCTTGCTTTAAAAGCTCAAAAAACACCTTATCTCACCAAGATAAGTCAGGAATCCGACCAAGAGGAAAAGTCAATAAAAGATCTGCTAAAAATAGCAAGAAAACATAAAGCAATTTATAGAATATCGCTTTATGCTTCTGCTTTACAAGATGCAGATTTTTACAATTTGTCTATTTTTTGCAATTCAAAGATTGAAAATCTTTTGCAAAAAGAAAATCACCTTATCTCTCCATTACAACATTTTGATTTCCTCCAAAAATAATAAAAATATTAAACATGTCATCCTTCATCAAAACTTCATTGATTTCTCTAAAATCAATAAAACAAATAAAAATCCTAAAACGATCATTAACCCTAAATCATAGGGTATTCACAACTCACCCTTAATTGATTTTCAATATTTAAGCCCTTCAAAAATACTAAGGAATGAATAAGTCTAAAAGACTTAACCTTCGACCTAACAAAGAAACTCGGCCCCCACATAAGTATTAAACTTGGATTTTAATAAAGTCACAATGAAACATAATGAATTTCGGCCTCCATTCGAAAATTGGCATGTGCATTGACCGAACTTTCTAGATGCTTATGGTGCTAGGTCGAATTAGGGCATGCACAAAAGAAGTCAAACCCTAATTGATTCATTTCGTAATGATCACTCTCCAGCTTGAATGAAAGAAGCTCTGTTCTTTGCATGCCGCCGCCATGATTGAGTTGAACTCGAGCTTTGTGTGCTTTGAGACCACGGTTTTACCTCCTGATAGTTGAAATGTCATCTGGGTAAGCTTGCTTTGTCTATTATCGAAGTTCCTTCACTTTATTCAGGGATATCAAAAGACCCTAAGGCCACGGCCTGTCATGCTCTTCTTCTAACTCATTCCTGTGCTTACATCTACCTTGGCCAATATGAACTCAAGTTCCACTTAAAAGCTCTAAGAGAGAGCTTGTGGGTCATTTCTTTCTCCTACTGTCATAAAGGTGAGCTATTTACTCATAGCTGCTATGCCTTTTCATTTGGCATCATATTTTGTTCTTTTGGCCTTGAGGCCGCGACATCAATGCAATTTCTGATGCATTTATCATTGTATTTCTATGTTTTCTCCTTGATGAATCCATTCGACCGCATTATGTGAGCTTGACCTTCACTTAAAACTCGGACCCTTGGCATTTGGAAGCATTAAACTGAAACCTCTGGTTACGGCTAAAGCACTCCATCAAAAATTTAAACTGGTAATTTTCTTTTGCTACACCTTATTCTTCAGAAACTTAAATAGTTTCCTTTTACTCATGGATTTTGGCCATGTTCAGGCCGAACCAAAAGTGCACTATAGGAAGCATTCCCTTAACTTTTAGGCTCGACCCAGAATAGTAAACTCCTCTTTGTGTATATTTGAGTGTAAATCCACTTGTGGGTGTTATAGAAAATAGAATGAAATTGCATCTTCTTCCTTCGTTACTTGATTCAATCATAAGAAACTTGTATTTCACATTTACTTACTGTTTCTTTTATGGGTTGTCTTTGTAATTTGATTTTTCAGTACTTTGATGCTAAACTGAAAGTGGGTATCAGAAAATATTAAAGAAAATTGCATTCTCTTCTCCTCTGAAGCTCGACCTAGCACAAAAATCTTCACATTTGTAGTCAAACTGCTTTTGAATGCAAAACCCAAAATGGGTATTGTAGATTATCACATTTTTTGTACCTTGTATGAAAACCCACATGTGGATACCATGGATAACTGAGCATAGTTTTATTTCGTAGTCCTGAAGCAAATGTTTGTATATTTTGAAGAAATTGTCTCTATTCTAATTTCTCTTCAGAACTCGACCATCAGTTCATTGCATTTATTCCTGTTATTTTCTTAAAAAACTCTTCTTATGGGCTTCACTGGAAATGTAAAGTTCCATGGTTTCGCATTCTGAACCTTAACCTGGGAATAAAGCTCCACCAATACCTATTAATTCACAAGAATGCACTTAGCTGGGTTGATAGAACAAACTGTTTCATTGCTGAGATAACAACACCCACGTGAATGTTTGGAAATAGTGAACAATCTGTATATCTACTGTATTGGAAACCTTAACGTTGGTCTTTTGATATTTCAAAAGAGAACTGTATTTATGATCTTGGCTCAACACAACAATCCACCTTTGACTCAACTACTGTCCTTGGAAAACCTTCACACGGGTTGTCATGATTATTTCATTTTCTGTATTTTGAAAAGCAATTGAAAATATGGGGCAATTGTTGTTCGTTTCTATCCATATGGCTCGAGCTAAAATAAACAGTGACTTATTTTCAACTTCTGGAATAAAACAATATCATGAGTATTGAAAATTCTCAAAGCTAAAAGCATGCACTCTTACTTTCTGACAAAACTCGACCTCCCATATTTGCTTGAAAATGGTATTAAAACTGTATATTTGCTTGCTTTTATTCTTCAGATTTCGACTGCATCCTGTTGCTCATCTTGTAAATATGACAAAAATTTTACCTTACTGCTCAGACAAGATCTCAACTGAATAATCTGGAAATGATCAAAATCCTACATATTTGTTATATTTAATTCATGGCTTGACCTATTACAAGTGATGTCTTACTTTGACACTTGTAACTCACTGAAAACAAAATGGATGTGTATCACATTTGATTGTTGTCCTCCACTAATCATTGATACACGATCCCATTTGAGGCACCATCCCATCCAGAATGAGTTCACTGTCCTTGCTGTAACTTCTAATAACCAGTACTCAATATTTAAGTATTGTATCATTGATGCTCGTTACTGTATCCAGCTACTCCCTTGAGACAGAACTTGTCATAGTTAAGATCTCAAATCACAATTGATCCAAAGTGAACTCCTACTTTTCCTCTTTTAGCACCTATGTAGGGCTTTAGCTGAAACATTGAGCTAAAAATGGACTGTACCTAGTCTTCTGTTCTCAAGCATGACTGACACCTCAAAAACTTCCTAGAAAGACAAAGCTTACTCTTTCTTTAATATTCCAGAATGATCACTTTATTATTTCAATCCATAATGCATTATGTACTTACTAATCAACTGGAACTAGGGACTTATCTGTCTTTTGAATTCTTGAGCAACATGGTACTCTTCATGCATTTTTATATCTCACAGCACAAACTGCTCTTAAAATCCGTTCTCTTGACAATGAAAATTAAATCAAACCATTAAGGCATAATGTATGCCTGTTCACTATCCAAGAGAGAATTGATGAATTGAAACTTACATGACATTTGATTACAATCAGCACAAAAAGTGTAGTTATTCAACAATTTCTGATGTAAATGTACTCAGTTAAATTTATTAAGTGAACTAAACTCACTGTTCACCTGTAGCCTTCAGAAAGAATCCTGATCATTATGAATGCACAGTTGGTTTCGTTACTTGATGAATTCTCTGTTTTACTCTTCAGTTGTATTTCATTTCATTTGATGTATATAATGAAGTATCTTTCAAAATCAGCCCATTTAAAGAATAGGGCAGCATGTCGAGCTCTACCCTTGTGGGAGCCCATTTTTCTCCACATGCTTGGTCTTCGAATAATGTTCAGCTTCATGACTTTACCTATACCTGCACAAGGAAACAAACAGTGTTAGCATAAAAACGGAACATGATGATTATGATGTTTCCATTTCTCCTTCAGTTCACTTCTTTCATACTACACTTAATAGGGTTTGATTGTTTCAATGCATTGCTAATAGTATGTTGTACTATTGTAGTTGCTCCATATAAGTTACATCATAGTTGGAGCCACTGACACCCCTCTTTTCTCTTACAGGTCGACGAAGCTCGAGATGACGAGGTGCACCTTTCAACATCAAGCATCGATAATCAGGCAATGATGACTATGTTGCCACTTATGTGTTTTCCTTTAGCATCTTCAGTAGTGCAATGTGCTGTTAGAAATGTGTTGTCACAGTTATAGTTATATCCACGGCTTGTGTGGATCTTTGATTTCAATTATGCTTCTCAATCGAAAAGAAAATACATTTGAATGCAATGTTGTAATATCATTCTGATTGTGAAATCAAATGAAGCCTTGTAAAATATGAGTTTTTCTACGGAATAAATGAAAGCATCTGAAAATGCTATTTTGCTCAAGTACTCAATTTTATATTTCTTTACATCCTGCAGCATCTGAAAGCCACTCTGAAACTCTATTCTTCTTTTAAATGCATAACTGTTACTCAATGCACAGAGTAATGTGAAACAACATTTAAAACTCAATCTGCAATTCCACTTAATGTTGAAAAACAATCAGCCAACTCCCCTATTTGAGCTGAGGCGAAAAATATGTAACAATACCCATTAGGTAATTGTAGTATTTTGGGGATATGGATTCATGATCTTGAATTATTTCAGAGTTATCTTTGCTATGCTTTGAATTATGTTCTTAACATGGATTGATTTCGAAGAATGGACTATCCATGATGGACTTTTGGATATTTTCAAAATGCGAATATGTGAGTGATAGCTCTTGACTTAGTTTTTTTGCATTAGGAATGAGAGGCAATTGGATACATGGTAATGTTGGGTTAGAGGTTTCTTGATAATCAAATGGATTTGAATCAAGTGTTTGATTGATTGGACATGCATCTACCAGGGATAATCCGTGGGAGGGAGTTGGAAATGCATCATTTTTTGATGGATTTCTTGATAAGGATGTTGTGGTTGGAGATTGAGGAAGACTTGAGGATGATGTATTGGAATTAGAGATGTAAGCCTTTTGTGGGAAAGTTTCTCCAATATGTGCCACCATGAGCTCAAATGATGTTAACATGTCATGAAATGGATCATTGTTAGACACTGATGAATTGTCTTGATCTTTCTTTGGAAAAGTATCTATATCTTCAAGCTCATTATGTGAGGTATAAGCATTGTCAATATGATGATTGGTGGATGGGATTTGAACGTTATCCTCAACATTGATGGCACCTTGATCAATAAGGTCTTGTATAAGGTTCTTGAGTTTCATGCAAGTTGACGTTTCATGAACTTTTGTTCCATGGTATTTACAATAAACATTGTCATCATACAATGAAGGTGTGAAACAAGGTTTAAAATCATCCTATGATTTTGGAAGATTGATGAAATTAGATTGAACCAACTTCTTTAACACAAAGTCGATTGTTTACCCTAAAGGAGTGTACTCATGTTTGGTGGTATTGTTGGTTTGGGATGCGTTTATTAACAGATTCATATTTTGATTGTTTGATTGATAGATTTGTGAGTTTTGACATTGATTAAAATCTAACATGTGACAAATCATTCCAAAGTCTTGATTAGGGACACCCATAGTTGCTATGTTATTGCATATAGTAGGATATGATGACTCCATGGGTGGATAGAATGGAACTGGATTCGGGTAATAGATTGACATTGATATGTTTTTTCTAATTTCAAGATTGGGCAATTGAACGAGCAAGATAGCGTTATATGTTGTTATGATGTTATGGTTTAATTTCAAAATGGATTCAAGGATATGTTGACAAGTCTTTTGGACAAAAAGCATGATGTTCAAGTTGATTTGGATTGGATAGGTTAACCTTTAGACAAAAGGATGATGATGTTTAGATGGATTGGGTTTGATGTTCCACCTTTAGACAAAAGGATGATGACAAGGCTGATTGGATTGTGCTATATATTAAGAGGTTGGTGAAAAGAAGGATTGAAGCCTTTACTTGGACTAGACTAACGAGTACATGAAAGGGGGGATAATGATGATTTTTAAACCTAGAGGGGAGATAGTTCCATTAAGTTAACAAGCTCACAAGATGAGGATAGATGTGATCAAAAGGTGCTATCAAGATGATTGGTTTAATTTTTATAGGTTGATGCACAAAGTGTTGATTTGATGTTTTGAAAAAAGGATGTTGAGGATGGTTTGACAAGGCTGATGTTTATTGAGGTTGCTGATGTCTAAGGATGTTTGATAAGGTTGATGTTTTTTCCAAAAGTATATGGTGAAATTTCCTAGGAAAACCAAATTGAAAGGATAGTTTTGATGTGTGAGGATGAATAGGACTATTCAAGACTGCTAGGTGTATTATAATAAATGTTTCCATTTTTAAGATGACAAGTTATGACAATTTTAAGATCATAAAGTTTGTGGGTTTGAGAAGAAAGAATGTTGCAGACAAAAACACCAATCTAGATAAACATGACACACTTCCCCAGAGCAAGTGTGGTGAAATTTTGGCAAACACGGTAATATAAAATAGAAGCAACAATTTGTTGACAGGAAAATGCAAAAAAATATTCAAAGGCATTGCACAAGAAAGTTCTGACAAAGTGTAGCTAAAGAAAATGCAGAAAAATAGGAAGAAGTGGTGATACACATGACATAAGCACTAATATGCTAAGACAAATGTAGAAATATACAAGAAAATACAGCAAAATATATAGAAGCAACAAACTATGATAGACAAGCGCGAGTTTCTATTACTATTTCAGTGATTAGTGAAAGTTTTGGTAAGTTTGAGGTGTAAATGTCTGAGTTATGTTTTGATAGCAAGTGATATAAACAATAGACATAAAAGACATGACTGACCCCAAGGTGATAAGATATTTCACAAGATTTCTTCCACAAAGCTTGCTAGTATAGCTCAATTGAAAACATGTCAGATAAGCATGACCTAGTAGTTAGGATGCATGAAAACTAAGCTGGGAGGAATCAATTGTACATTAAAAAATTCAATCCCTCATTAACTTTCAAACCCTTATAAAAATTTAAACCTTTATTATGCATTGGTAGAATGCAAACACAACCATACACAATAGAACACTTGATTTATGTGGAAAAACCATGATGAGGATTAGCTCAAATATATATGAATAACAACACCATATACAATAGGATCACTGTCGGAGGGCTCACTACCTAGAAAAGAAGAAAGGCTCACTACCCAGAGGACTCAGTGTCTAGAAAACAAAAGAATCTAGAGGAAGACTGTTACAAAGATATTAAATATCTTAGAGCAACAAGAGAAATCCACCACTGCAACTCTACACCTTCTGTAACGTTTGGCTCATTGCCTCTAACAACTTTAGGCACACTGAAAATGTAAACACTCTCTACTCACTACTTCTAGAGTCATAGGAATTAAGATCACACCTAGATCACCACACTTGATCACATTCACATCTCTTACACACCTTACAACATATCCAAAAACTCACCTTCCATTTATACCATCTGTGATCTAAACAATCTTAATTAGGTCACCTCAATGAAACGTATGCACCTCAAACTTGCAACACCAGGTAGGTTGGAACCAAACACTTCCACAATGGTAAGAAGTGAAGGTGGGCCATACTATGGATTAAATAGGACCCAAATCTACACCAACACATTTCACCCTGTGTCCATAGTCCATGAAGCACTTCCACACATAGCGCTAACACGCCAGGTTGGCCAAACCTTAATTAACACTAACAACAATCAAATTCACACTTCACTAGGTCCAAAAACATCTTGTGGACCACATGACAACACCGTGCACAACACAAATATTGCAACACATTGTAATATTCCAACATCAACATACTGCTCTACAACACTACCACAACCACTTGAAACAAATAATACTTTCATCCTATACAACTAGTTGCACAATCAATGAGCTCAAACACATGAACCTAGCTTGCGGAGAAAATCTTCACTCAACATTCCAAGGGAAGGTAGGTTCAAACAATATTAGAACATTCCCAAATCCACAAACCAAGAACCAATAATGTGGAGAAATGTAGAGAAATTATATTTCTCCTAGACATCCTTCTTCACATGCAACACACTGTCAAACACAACTTCTTCTACGCACGATCAAAAACCTGAAACTATGGATATAACACCTATGAACGTCTTTGATCATCACATCCAAACCATATAGGAATATCTTCAACCATGAAGAAATGCAGCGCACAATGTAGGAAACACCTTTGCTACCCTGTACACTCTTTTATTCAAATTTTCTCAAAAGCACTTGGAAACCAAGTGAGCCAACTACATCAACAACACTACAAATACCTTCTCAACACATCCACAACATCCACATAACATGACTACACTAGAGGTTGACATCAAACCATGACACAAATGATAAAATAGTGCAATATACACCAATAATCTCCATACTAACACCAAGGGTTGACATCAAACCATAACACAAACATTCTCCAACAATTTTCCTAACCATACTGGAGGTTGACATCAATGACAAAATCAACAATCCTCCAACAATCTCCCCCCTTTGTCATTGATGACAACACCAGCTCTTAAAAACCATCAACCACAAAAGTAACTTTGCATCAAGCAACACTCTCCCTTATTGGGGCATCTCTTATACTTATTTTCCTTGTGTCTTTCAGACACCGTTCTCTCCCTCTTTCTATTCTTCCTATAATCATCACTTTATCTCCCCCTTATCTTGAGGAGATTTTTAGACTTTATTCTCTCCCCCTTTGACATCATTGGCAAAGGGCAACATCTTCCCCTTTGACATCACTTGAACACTTCACTTTAGGAAACACTAGCAAGCAACTCTCTCTACTTTCTCTCTTTTCATTGATTCCTCTCTACTGCACTTTCTTTATACTACTCTTACTTTTTTGCTTAGTATTTGCACTACACCAACCAAGAACACTACTACCTACCCCCTTGAGAGGTAGCCTTCAACATCAGTTCAAGACCAAAAGTGTATCTTAAATTTCCCTCCTAGATAGATGTGCACTCTTATGAATCTAGTTGAAAGGATGGGCAATAAACCCTAACTTCTACTAGAGATACTCAAAAGTATCTTTTAGAAGAGACTTGTTAAAAATGTCTGACCTAATCCTTTATAGGCACATACTCCAACTTCACCTCATTCTCTACAACTTTCTCTCTTAGAAAGTGGTTCCTAATAGAGATATGCTTTGTTCTTGAATGCATTACTAGGTTCTTTGAAATATTTATAGCACTTGTATTATCACACAAGATAGAAATAGGTTCATCATACGATACTTTGATATCCTTCAATGTTTGATTCTTCCATAACACCTATGTGGAGCATGTTGCTGCTGCAATATACTCTTCCTCTGTAGTAGATAATGATACTGAATCCTATTTCTTACTCAACCAAGAAACCAATCTACTTCCAAGAAAGAAAGCACCTCCACTTGTACTTTTTCTGTCATCTATACATCCTACCCAATCTACATCTATGTATGCACTCAAGGAGAAATAAATATCCTTAGGACACCATAAAACAAAGTCTGAAGTTCCCTTCAAGTACCTAAATATCCTCTTTACTACTGCCACATGTAATTCTCTAGGATCTTCTTGAAATCTTGCCACAAGAGACACTGCATGCATGAAATCCATTCTAATAGTAGTTAGATATAACAGTCCACCAATCATTGATTTGTACTTGCTCAGATCAATCTTAGGAGATTCATCTTTCTTGCTCAACTTACAACTTGTAACCATAAGATTACATACCAATTTAGAATCCTCCATTCCAAACTTCCTCAACATTTCCTTAACATACTTTGACTATGAAATGAAAATGCATTTTTTTGATTGATTGATTTGTAACCCAAAGAAGAAATTCATCTCCCCACACATTGAAATCTCAAACTCTTTATGCATTTCTTCTGCAAACCTTTTACACATACCTTCATTTCCTCCAAAGATTATTTTATCAACATATACCACCACATTCAAGATTTATTCTCCTTAACCTTGAAGTAAAGGTTGCTATCTATAGTACCGTTTCTAAAACCTTGTTGTAATAAGTACTTATCCAATATTGAATACCAAGCTCTAGGAGCTTGTTTGAGCTCATATAATTCCTTCTTCAACTTGTAGACCATATCAACATCTTCTGACAACTGAAAACCTTTTGGTTGTTCAATGTACACCTCTTCTTCCAACTCACTATTCAAGAATGAAGACTTGACATCCATATGATATACCTTGTAGTCTTTATGTGTTGCAAAAGCGAAAAACATTTTAATAGCTTCTATCCTTTCCATCAGAGCAAAAGTCTCTTCAAAATCTATTCCTTCTACTTGTGAGTAGCCCTTATACACAAGCCTAGCCTTATTTCTGACAACTTTTCCATCCTCATTAAACTTGTTCTTGAACATCCATTTAGTTCCTATCACATTCCTATTAGCTAGTCTTGGGACCAATTCCCAAGTCTA
>VDFB02390991.1:0-22646 GCA_007258455.2 Sequoia sempervirens | reverse complement strand
GGAGTTAACTCCACTTCACTTTAATTACTCCTCCACTACCTTTTTGGTTACCTCCATTTCCGAGAGTTTTTTCTTTCCATTTAAAAATTCCCGCTTATTTATCTTTCATAAAATTACCTTCCACTTAATCATGTTACATGATATTATTTCCCGTATACAATTTTGACCACTAATTAATTTATTATTTTCAATTTCCAACCAAGTTGTTTACACAACATAATAATAATATTACTAATGATATGAGATATATATATATACATACATATATATATATATATATATATATATAATTTAAATATTCCAGTTTGCATGTTAAATCTTAATTTGTTAAAATTAAATACCATATCATTTTAATTTAATACTTTGTTTAATTAAGACTTTTATCTTTAATCGCCAAAGCCCACAACTTGACAATTAACATTTAAATGAGATAGCCAACAGAGCACAAGTCACGAACATGATTCCATGAAGAAATAGTCAAACAATAATCAACCGAAAGCGTGACGAAGATATAATGACAACAAGAAGATGAAACAATACTAACAAAATTCGCATACGGAACAAAACATCAGAAATTCATCCTTGATGAGGACAATGGCTCGAAGTGGGGGACCCGGTGTAACCTTCAAACAATAGCTCCATTGGGATTTGGCATGCTCAGACCTAATAAATAGGTGGCGTCAATGCCCCGTACCTGTAGCCCGCAACAAAACAAAGGGTTGAACATATACATAAAGAAATAATCAGTCACATCGTGATGGGGAAATCACAGAGTCGCAGAGTGCTCACAATCGAGTGATGCTACATTGTCCCCATCACCGACACATAAAAAATAATATCCCAACATGATAGCACATACATCTATCCATACATAACATCATCATATCTATGAAACTCAACAAACAATCAATTAATCTACTAAACATGATATAAATGAAAACATCATATGTCACATTATCATTGAAATAACATCATAATGTTATCAAATAGTCTCAACATCTACTCATCAAAATATCACTATGTCTGAATAATATCCAACAAAGTCATATTGTCCATCAAATAGTAACATAGGGTTTAACAAATAACTCCATAAATTCTATATGCAAAATCTAAGAAGTTGTCCAAACATAAGCAAATTGAGGGGGCATCACATGCTCCCTCCCTAGGACTAGGCTTACTCCTGGAAGCCTTTAAACATACATGGATAAAGCTCCTTCATCCTGGAAGCATCCTCCTAGGTAGCTGAAGCCTCATCATTCAGATCCCACTAGACCCTAACCTACTCTATGTCTCGTCCTCAGAGTGTGAGTCTCCAGTGCTAAATTACACTTACGGGCTCCAAGCCAGTTGCCCGTCCTTTACCTAAAATGCATTCCAATCAAGGACGTGAGATATATCAGGATAATATGGTCTAAGTACTGGAACATGAAATACATCATGTATGTGCGAGAGCCTGGGCGACAAAGCAAGAGAGTATGCTACAAGACCAATCCTCTCCAAGATCTCAAAAGGTCCAACAAAATGCAGTGCAATCTTAGAGCCCTTCCTGTAATGGATCAGACTCTTTCGCTAACACACCCGCATAGACACCTTATCACCAACTGAGAATTGACGGTCCACCCTGTGAGCATCTACATATTTCTTTTGTTTGTCCTAAGCTGCCACTAAATGCTCCCTAATTCAAGCCACCTGTTGCTCTGTCTCCTGAAGCATATCTGGACCCAACAAAACCCTATCCTCCAAACGGTCCCAACTCAACAAAGTCTGGCACGGACGACCATACAATGCCTAGAAGGGAGGCATGCCAATAGAACTGTGATAACTATTATTGTAAGATAATTCTACTAGATATAGGTAGTCCTCCCATCGTGTCTGCTGATCCATTATATACATCTGAAACATGTCCTCAAGGATCAGGTTGACCCTCTCAGTCTGCCCATCCATCTCTAGGTGATAAGTTGAATTGAAATTCAATTGAGTCCCCAAAGCATGTTGTAGGGACGTCCAAAGTGTTGAGGTAAACACATGATCTTTTTCTGATATAATCTGATGAGTAATACCATGTAATCTGATAATGTCTTCCATGAACACTTAGGCCATTGATGAAGCATTATAAGAGGAATGAACAAGAGAGAATTGAGACACATTTGTCAACCTGTCCATAGTGACCATAATAGCATCATGCCGACGTGAAGAAACGGGAAAACCAACTATAAAATATATTGAGATAATGTCCCATTTCCACTTTGGAACAAAGTGAGGCTACAAAAGACCTATAGGATGCTGGTGTTCCACCTTCACTCTCTGACACTCTAGACACCTCGACACAAATCAACAATATCTCTCCTCATACCGACCCAAAAGTATAGCTATTGAAGATCAGCGTGCATCTTTTTTACACCAGGATGAGCTGAATACGGTGCCTGATGTTCCTCTAACATGATCAAAGTGTGAAATTCTCCAGTGGATGTTACATAAATATGACCCAAATGCCTCAAGAGACCGTCTAACTCAAGAGAGTATCCTAAAAATCTGCCCTATAAAGCTCTACTAGACTCCACCTCAGTCTTCACCTCCTGATACCACCCATCCAAAGGAAGTGCTGAAAGTATTTGATTCCTCAAGTCCACACTGAGAGTCACTGCCGATAACTCATGCCTTCGTCTACTAGGTGCATCTCCTACCACATTTTACTTTCCCTGGATGAACTTTGCCTTAAAATCATATTCACATAGGAACTCCATCCATCGTCTCTGCCTGACATTCAGATTGGCCTATGCAAAGATGTATTGCAAACTACAATGATCAGTGTGCAACTCAAATCTATGCCCCTAAAAGGAAGTTCCTCCATCTCGTCAAGGCATGTACCAAAATGGCCAACTCAAGATTGTTTGTAGGGTAATTCAGTTCGTGATCCTTGAGTTTGCAAGACTCATAGGCAATCATGCGTCCCTCCTGCATTAACACAACTCCTATACCCTCCAAGGAAGCATCTATGCACGCTACAAAATCTCTAGAAGGATCAGGAACAACTAAGATTGGTGCACTAGTCAATCTCTCATTAAGAGTCTGAAATGTTGCCTCACACTACTTTGACCAAACAAATTTCTTCCCTTTCCTCTGAAGAGAAGTAACGGGGTGTGCAATCCTCAAAAACCCTTTTACAAACTGTCAGTAATAACCTACCAACCCCATAAAACTGTGAACCTCTAACACATTAAAGTAGGTGTTGGCCATTCAATGATGGCTTGGGTCTTGGAAGGATCCACTATAATTCCCTCACCAGATATAACATGTCCTAGATATTTCACCTCTGTCTTAGAGTATGTGCAAGATCATGATGGTCCAAAAAGTGGCAATATGATGGGTATGTGGCTGATGACATTTTTTTTACCCAAGATTGATGAAACAAAAAGGGTTTTTAAAGGAGATTCTCAGCTTTCCACTAATATAAATTATGCTTTACTTTGGATTTATTAAGTAATTATTATTCATTTTCTATTCAAATTACTTACTCTCAAATCTCACTGACAGACCAACTGTCACTTCTTAACAATACTACATTTTTGAAATCCAAAACATACTACACATATATGATTGGCATACTATAGGTTAAAGAAAGAAAAATTGAATTTCATGAAGTTTGACCGCTAAGGTGGCTCTATTACAAGTTTTTATATTTTTTGTAAAGTTGTAATAAAAATTCATAATTAATTATTTACTCTGGAAAAAAAATTACAAAAAAAAAATACGATCAGCTACCCGACATGAGTCCTCTAATTTATATCCAAAAAACATTATAAAAAAATATTATCTCATTTTTATTGTGGTTAGGGCACGCATGCATTAACCACTTATTTTTCCCTAAAATTCTAAGCATTGCATTGAAATTTCAAATTTTCACCAAATAGATTTCTTTTTTTAAAAACCAGTAGTTTAGAAACTACATTCAATTTGCTACAGATTCTATTCTTAGATATTTTTGAAATAATATAAATAACTTATTCAAATTTTTACGTCAAGTTGCCTAACTCTGATTTTTTTGATTTTTTTGCCACTTAAGGGCCTATTTTTTCCATGATGATCCTGCACATACCCCTTAAAGAATTCACATTTTGACAAGTTAGCATACAGTTGATTCTCTCTCAAACACTATAGTACCTGTCTCAAGTGATCCTCATGCTCCTCCATGGTCCTAGAATAGATCAATATATCATCTAGAAACACCAAGACAAATTGGTCAAGGTAGGTACGAAATGCACCATTCATCAAACTCATAAACACCGAGGGCACATTCGTTATCCTGAATGACACCACTATGAAATTGTAGTGTCTATATCGAGTATGAAATGTGGTCTTATGTATATCTGCCTCGAAGATGCACAACTGGTGATATCCTAATTTAAGATCAATCTTTGAGAGTACCCTAACATCCTTAATCTGATAAAATAAGTGATCTATCCTCGACAATAGGTATTTGTTCCTTATTGTCACCTTGTTCAACTACCGGTAATCTATGCACAATCGAAGGGACTCGTCCTTCTTCTTCACAAAATTCACTAGTGCTCCCCAAGGAGACACACTAGGATGAATAAATACCTTCTCTAACAACTCCTCAAGCTGCAAACGAAGCTCCTTAAGCACTTGAGTGGTCATTTGGTAAGGAGCTTGTGAAATGGGCTCAGCTCCAGGTACAAGATCAATCTTAAAATCGATGTCACGCTTAGGTGGCATCCCAGGAATTTTGCTCAGGAACACATCGACATATTGTCTAAGAATGAGATGACTATCAAGTGACACCTCCTCCTAACTCTCTCCTAAATCCAATTCATTGATTATCACTGCAAATAACTAATAGCCCTTCCGTACACATCTCCTCAACTGCATGGCTGAGATCATGCTCAAATAAATAGGTCTCTGTATCCCAATTACCTCAACCTCACTATCAGAATCATCAACACACTTCATCGACTTGTGGTGACAATCTATAACTGCTCTATGAGCCTCTAACCAATCCATACCTAATACCACATCATAAGAACCAAGAGGAATGATTCAAAGATTAACCGTGGTGTCAAGAGAGCCAATATTTAAACTACAACCATTGACATGGGACTCAGCTGCGAGCTTAGCACATAAAGCTAACTCAACCTGCCACCTATCATCCTACTTCACCGCCACTAATCCACATCATGATACTACAGTAGGAGAAATAAAGGAGTCTGAAGCACCTAAATAAGAAAGTATAGAAACTCTACCACCGTATAACACACCTGATGTCTTAACCATTGTCCCCTGGTGCTCAGCCTGGCGGTTGTCAACCGCAACAAAAACCTTGTGTGATCTACCAGCATACCCAACTATCAGCTCTGAAGCCACGGGTCTGAGAAAATCCAGTAGTTCCCTTCTAAGGACATTGAAGAGCAATATGACCCTGTTGTCCACATGAAAAGCACCCTGTACCTCTGCTAAAGCCTCTACTACCAAGTGGTGCACTAGACTACTGAACACTCCTCCTGTTAATTGTAGACTGGCTGATCAGAGCGGTAACATTTCATTCACCTCCAATTCTTGTCTCTCCTAGGATGAGATCTATCATCCTGACGAGATTGAGAATTCTTATGTTTAGAATGTGAAGGCTATTGCTGCTATTGTTGGCCACCCTTAGAGGGTTCCTACTGACTCCTAGATGGACCTGCTGACTGTGTCTAACCACCATGTGAACTGAACCATGTTAGAGGTGCACTACCAATCTGAATCCCCATTTGTCCACCTAAGGCTATAGCTAGATTCTCCTCAACAATCTGAGCCTTTTCGATGGATACCTCCATGTTCTTCAACTGGAAAACTTGAACTCCACCACTGATGTAGGCATTTAAACCCCTGATAAAGTTCTATACTAGCATGCCCTCATCATCTCCAATGCCAGTGTACTACTTAAGTTCATAGAATTTCTGCTCATACTGTTCCACTGACATTGCCAACTGTCTCAACTCATGAAACTCATTTGCTTGGCGTTGTCGCCAATGGTCATACAAGAATCAGGCTCTAAATCACTCAAGGAACATCTCCCATGATACTGAGTCTATATCCAGATGGAGCTTTTTCTCCTTGAGATGCCACCATGTGGAAGAAAATCCTCAGAGATACATAATGGTGCATCTGGCCTTGGTATTGCTTCCATATGGGAGCATAGCAAAACATCGGTTCAAGTTGATAAGCCAGGTCTCTGCCTCTAGTCCACTGTCTAAACCATGAAATATCAGAGGATGTGCATGAAGAAGGTCTCTCATGTGACCAGCTAAAATGGCATCCTTCTCAACAACTAACTCCCTCCTCTTGGGATATCTCTCTCTCTCCTAAAGCACTAACTGCTCTCCTTACTACCTCAGACCAAGCCGGGCAAGAACCTCCTGTAGTAATTGGTGCAACTGTGCGCCCTCCATCCTAGGCTGACCTAGATTCTATCCTACACCTCCCTAATTGTTTTATGAACTCTGATGCTCCTCATGATCTGACTCATGAGAACTCTGTGGAGGTGACTCTTGGTGATTGGCCCCATGGCCACCACCATGACATCTTCCTCGCCCTCGACCTCTACCTCGTCTCCAAGGCATGATCCTACACAGACAAGTTCAGGGTATTAGACGAAGTCAAAATGGGGAAACTTAAACTTCAACTATACAACTAAGACACTTAATAGGCTAATTGATATACCCAGAGCACCCATTGCTTAAACCTGGGCTTTGATACCATGTGTAACACCTTGTCGAGAACCCTAGAGGACAAAGCCTAAACAACTGAAAATGGACAATTTTTTTTTTTTGTGCAATAAAATTGAACATAACTTTAATTATTAACCTACATCCCCTAGGGTGCACGACTGCATTACTTAATTTCCATTATCCAAATTACAAAATCATATAACTTAATTATATCCAAATACTAATCATTATGAGCATCACATTTACTTATCACAAATAATCAAATGAACCAAGAGATACAACTATGCTATATCATGAAGTAATAACTGAATATAAATCATTTCAATTAACTTGTATAGAATTATAGAATACATCTCTCTTTACATATAAAAGATACATCATTTCGGTTTACATTTACATTTGTACAGTAAAGCTTCCTCGATACAAGTGAGGAGAGCTCAGCTTATGGTACATGATGCATGATAAAGATACAATGCATGTACAAATACAATGATTAAATCCCAAGTATAGATGCAGTGAAAAAACCAATGGATTAGATGAAGTTGCCACATCATGTGCATGAAGGGAACCCAATGGAGAATGTAACACGTTCCACCCAACCATGTGAACCCAACGGTTCACCCCTTGTGTTAGGAGGTAACAAAGGGCCCTGCCATAATTGAAGGACAAGAACATGACATGACAAGGCTGACACAACTCACGAGCACAAGAAGAACAATGACAACATTCAACAATGACTAAACTTCCAGACGTACATAGATACTCAAGATAAAACAAGGAACTCATGGTTGTCGTAGGGGAAGTGTCATCACATAATTGGACATAGGTTATCCAGGTAGTTCTTCTTAGGCCCTGACCCCTATCCTGGGTTATCCTGTTAGCCTATATCGAACTCTAGCCCCTCATGCTAACTTATGCGGAATCAACCTACCTCTCGTGGAGACAAAGTAGTCAATTATGCCATTGCAGGCCTTCCCATCTCACCTCAAGCTTGTACAAGTGCTTGAGGCTGAGCGAGGTATTATCTTATCTTAATTAATGTTTGAGCTACCCATTCCTCCTAGTTAATTTTAATGTTATCGCTTGTTAACAAACTTCCATATGGGTTATCCAGGAACCCCTTTGTGCATCGGCCCCCATTGGAAGCCACACTCCTACTGACCGCTAAAAACCATAGAAATCAAAACAATGCCACTTGCACAACTCAACACAAATGAATCACATCAAGAGGAATTACCCATCCCACTCACAAGTCCATGAATTTTATTCACAAAGACAAATAATGTGCAAGATGAACATTCATTATTGGCATAATCACAAAACAATTTTTCCATGTCAAGCTAAACAAATAAATCCATAAAAAAATAAAACCTCCCAGCCTCTAGAAACTTCAACTCTCTACCCCTCTTTCAACATAACCAAATTGAACAAGACTCTCTATACCATACTCAACTTATAAAACATTCACTTATATAACCACACTACTCATATAACACTTATTTATGAAGTCTAAATGGATTGTATGAAGTTCATTGCAAGCTTACAATGAAATATTTAAATCAAATATAATCCATTCCAACACACTAGATTCTTATTTCATACATTTTCTATTGTTAACTCATTCAACTTTCATAAGACTCTCCTAACCTCACTCGCCAAATTTCACACCTTAATATAACTGCATAGTTACAAATTTAATTATAATGTGAACCACAAATAATGAACAAATTCACATTTACACAAACATACACTTGAATACACATTTATATATATGTTTTATACACATATTTCTATCTTTATATATACATATATATAAATCTTTGATACCATAATTCACAAGATACAAGTGATTCAAAGGAAGACAGTACACTGTCTATCAAGGATTGGGCCGATATTATGAACACGCTCGCACAACATATGTTTTTATATAAAAAAGAGATATATCAGGTTGATGTTAACTTACAGTCTTGAAGCCATGCATCATGTTAATTCATATCAGTGATAGTCCAAACATCTAAAAGGAGTAAATGACAGCATGCCAAAGCATTTAGAGGTTATATCGAAAGAAGAGGTAGATGGTTAAACCAATAACTAATCTACTAGTAAGGTGGTCGATATAAGAGGGAAGATTAATTGATAACTACCAATTATATGAAGGATCACTGAACTTAAACTTGGATAGGACTAAGAATTACTCCGAGCACAAATGCGGACCATCAAGAATACAATAATCTCATTTTAAACACTTTGTGGCGTGCACTAAGAAAGATGAAAGAAAGGGAATCTATTGTACATAAATCATTTGTTGGAACAAGTCAATTCAAGCAATATGATTATCAACAACAGTAAGTATATTATTACATATATGGCCGATTACATTGCTTGTTTTCTTCACTCAAAGTTAGAGCATGCAAAAGGGAAAGCGGTGCCAGAACAAGGAGTTTAAAACACATGCAACAAGTTCAAGACTTGAAAAGTATAAGGTGGTACTAAAGGTTCAAATCGGTTTATCTCAAAATCCTTTCTGACTTGTTGATGTATCAACTCTTAATTTTCTTATGGTGTTGGGTCCAAGTCTTATTGCAACAACAAACTTGGTTAAACTAAAATTTAAGTTAAGAGGTGTGATGTAATTTAATACGGGTCTCCTTAACCATGCTACAACATATCAATTAATGAAGCAAGGCCCGAACTAAGGAAAATATTGTGTAGATTGTGTTACCATCAGATCATAAAGGCCAAGGGTGGGAGGACGTACATATCATTATTTATATTTATAAAACCATCTACGCATAAATTATTACAATGGTGTAATAGAAATCAGATATCAACTGAAGTAAGCTTAAATCAATTACTACCCCTGTTGCACTTTAAAGACTTATCCAAAAATAGAACTCAAGGGTGTGATTGGGAAGAACTTGGAGAGCTAGATTCACGTAATCCCAATGTCTACAGTTCACGACATTAAGCCCATTGTCATGCATTGAATGTTAAGAGTATGCATGGCTTCTACTAGCAACTATCTTAAATCTATTACATAAATGGAAGAGATAACGGTGCTGAAAACACAAATTTCATCAATATAGGTTGGTATGGTGTCCACTTACAACAGGACAGGGTGTGGGAAGGAACATGACAACGACCAAGACTGACGAAGGGTAACACGAAATTAAAATATCAAATGAATATATATCACCCAATGTGATGGCCATGATGGAGTAAAGAATGAATTCAAAGAGAAAATGTGTAAAGGAGAACAATAATGCTAGAGGAGCAGGGTGATCCCATAATAGTGGTTCACAATTTTTGGCCAAACTGGACATTGAAATAATTTTTTAAAACTAAATCTTCACTTTTGGGCACCTATAGCGGCTAAACCGCGAGGAATTTGAAGATGACGCAAACTAGAGTTTCGTGAATTTTTTTCTATAGATTCTAAATATATTTTTTTCAAAATTTTTGGAATCAGTTTGCATTTCTTTTTCCATCTCCTTCAAAAACTATTTTTTTCAAAAAACAACATTTTAAAAAGTGATGCTCAATGTATAACACATAACTTTTTTTCCAATGAAGGATTAAATTTAATTGAATTTAGATATTTTTTAACTCTGATATCTAGTGCTTCCACTTGTTATATAGTTTTTATTGAATATTTTTCTTTAATCAAGTTTTGAATTCAAACCATTTTTACAATTCAAACATATGCTGACCAGATAACATGCAACTTTTTTTGTATGTATCAAAATTTAATTTAATTTTTGTTGGATCAAGGACTTCAATATTTAGTGCACTCTATATTTTTTAATTTTTTTTTAATCATCTATTTTTCCACATGTGTAGAACAAAGAGTTTGATTTTGATGAAAAATCTACATTCACAAGAAATAAAAAATAAATATAATAATAAAATTAAATTTATTTAAAATTATACTTTTTGGGAAGATTATACTAAGGACTTACATACTTACAAAAATATATTTTAAATGAATTCATTTGATCCCCAAAAGGTAAATCAAAAGTTGTAAATCAAAGGTAAATGAATTCTTTGCCTCCTGAGCAATAAAACCAATTGCCCCTGTGGAGTTAACTCCACTTCACTTTAATTACTCCTCCACTACCTTTTCCACTGAGAGTTTTTTCTAAAAAATCACTTATTTATCTTTCATCAAAAATTACCACCAATCATCATGTTGATATTATTCCCCTATATAATTTTACCACTAATTATTTATTATTTTAAATTTCCAACCAAGTTGTTTACACAACATAATAATAATATTACTAATAATATATATATATATATATATAATTTAAATATTCTAGTTTGCACGTTAAATCTTAATTTATTAAAATTAAATACCATATCATTTTAATTTAATACTTTGTTTAATTAAGACTTTTATCTTTAATTGCCAAAGCCCACAACTTGATAATTAACATTTAAATGAGATAGCCAACAAAGCACAAGTCACGAACATGATTCCATGAAGAAACAGTCAAACAATAATCAATCGAAAGGATGACGAAGATATAATGACCACAAGAAGACGAAACAATACTTACAAAACTCACAGATGGAATAGAACATCAAAAATTCATCCTCGACGAGGACGATGGCTCAAAGTGGGGGACCCAGTGTAACCTCCGAACAATAACTCCATTGGGCTCTAACATGCTTAGACCTAATAAACAGGTGGAGTTGATGCCCTGTACTTGCAGCTTGTAGCAAAATAAAGGGTCAAACATATACATAAAGAAATAATCAGTCACACCATGATGGGGAAATCATAGAGTCACAGGGCGCTCGCAAGTGAGTGTTGCGACACTGTCTCCATCACCAACACATAACAACTAATATCCCAACATGATAGCTCGTACATCTATCCATACATAACATCATCATATCCATGATACTCAACAAGCAATCAGTTAATCTACTAAACATGATATAAATGAAAACATCAGCTATCACATTATCATCGAAATAACATCATAATGTTATCAAATAGTCTCAACATCTACTCATCAAAATATCACCATGTCTGAATAATATCCAACAAAGTCATATTGTCCAACAAATAGTAACATAGGGCCTAACAAACAACTCCATAAAGTCTATATGCAAAATCTAAGAAGTTGTCCAAACATATGCAAACTGAGGGGGCATCACAATTATTGTCACTATTAGCACTATTCATTTGGTTCCCCATGCAAATCCAAGTAAAAAAGGAAAGTCTATAGTTTATAATTTTTATGGTTGATAGAAGAAGCTAACATTGCAAAATATAAAGATTTTTTTTTATAGTAATAGGATTGAGTGAGCTCTATTCCTTTAGAAGATCAAATGTAAATTCATGGACTATTTATATGAGAAAAATAATATGCTTTTCTTTTGCATCTATGAATTATTTGTTGGAATGCATATGAGTCAATGAATGGTTCTCTAGAATTTCAAGTCCACTTAAGACATATCCATATTCATGAACACTACAAATCATGGAGATGTAATCATTAGTAAACATTGATCATGTATCAAATCTAGTGTAACTAGGTATTATATATGAATTATTTAATTAAAAGTAATATTTTAACTCTTTATGTAATATTTTTGTATTGTTTATTGAGATTAGTTTTTCATACCATTTAATATATGATATGTTTATGTAGTTAAATTACACATGAAGAAAATGAAAAAAATAATGAATTAATATTTGTGTCATTATGTTGAGTCCAGAAAAATTAACAACTCCCATCATAAATGGAGGAGATATTTAGTATCCTACAATATTTGTGGTTGTTATTGAAACATGGCTTAGGAGGTATCCAATGAACAACTCTTATGCATGGTTGTTTGAGGATATTGATGCACAAGAAAATTCTTCATTATTATAACCTTATTTTTGCATTAGAAATTCAATTGATCAAATATAGGGGTACACTACAAAATAAGGATTTGTGAAAAGTGCACAAGTTTAACCATGAAGCAATATTAAACACCATAAAGATTAGTGCAGACCTAGATCTAGTTTATTAGATTGAATTGATACAACAAGACACAAGTTTTATAGATTGTAAGTATATTGTAAACTTATGCTTTATATTGAGTATTTTTTTCCTTTACTTAATTTATTTCTTGCTACTAATACACTAAATATTGGTGATAAAAATGTTTCTACTTTCACAAGGTTGTTGTTAGTAGAAAAATCACATATTATTGAAGTGAAGATAAGCTCATATTCTCTCTATCCCTCTATCCCTCTATCCCTCTTTCTTGCTCTCCCTCTCTATCCCTCTTCCTCGCCACCTCTTTATACCGATCATTCTACCAATCTCTTTGATTAACTACAAGATAATGGGTTTACTTTGAGAAGAAAAAATATGGGGCCAAAATTTATCACATGGAATAGGTACTTGTTCTCTAAAACTCATGTACCTACTTTTAAGAGATGGAGACCCATTATATTTTGGACTCTCAAATCTAATTATATGCCTATTAATAATGAAGACTCATTAATAATGTATGCACATTATTTATGGGTATATGAAATAAATATACATCTACTTAGTGGTGGGTATCTATTATGGAAAAAATATTAACTTGTTTTTTCTCCCACTCATGGACAAATTTTCACTATTATATGATAGGGATTGGGTAGTCACATATGGGTATTCATGTTTTGGTCCCAATACACCATTTCATCCTCCCTTTATAACTTGAGTCAATAATTTTCAAAGGTGGGAAAGTTTTTAAAGTTATTTTTAACTTCTTTTTTGAGTTTTTTCTATGTTTTAGGGTTAAAATTTATGCTTTGATGATTAGGGATTAGGGTAAAAAAATAGGGTTTAGAGATTAGGGTAGATAAAGTTGTTTTAAGGCTTTAGGGGTGGGTGCAAAAAGATGGGGGGCCAAAAAGTGGCCACCCCATTTCAATTTTTAGAAAAAGTCAAAATGTGAGCGTGTTATAACATGCTCGTGTTATGGCTTGGAGTAATCAAGCCTCAAGATCGCTCACTACAAGCCTATAACATGCTCACGTTATAACATGAGTGCCTTATAAGTTATTTAAACAAAAAAACTAAACCTCATTTCATTTTAGTGTCTTTTGTTTGCAATTTGGTCTACATCCTGCAAACCCTCCAAGACACACTCATGTTCCAAGAAGGCAAAAAGCACTCCCTTTCTTTGCCAAATCTTCATAAAAATTTTGCCATGACATCGAGAAGGTCAAAGGAGTATGCTATTTTTTGTGTGAATTTTGTATTAAATAGGTAGATTTAATATTTTTTTGATGTAAATTTATTTAATTTTTAGGAAATGATAATGCACCTCCAAATCCTTCTAAAAATCCTAGTTTACCACATGCTGAAATCCCTCCTAAAGAACAACCTCAAAAACACCTCCAACAACCCCTCATTATGCTCCAAGAACTCAAAAGAAATTAACGGGGAAAATTGAAGATAACAAAAAACAAATTGAGGAGTTAATTGCAAGGTTGAGAGATTCTACAGGAACAACCTCGCATAGAACCACGCTTGCTCAATCACTTGAATCCATAATATCACATGTAGATTTAATTAGCAAGCAAATAACTAGTTGGTTGGACAAGAGATGAGATTTTAGACAATTTTATGCAGACCAATTGTCATATAAACAAGTTAAAGATGAAAAAATATAAAATTCAACTTGTGTGCACTATTCACGAACCCTAAAATGAATCAACCTTTACATCCTTCAAGAAAGAGGTTCCCTATCCATTGGTGCAACCACCAAGGGATAAAGAATATTTTTTTGGAAAAGGTGGTGGATGGTTTTTGACTATCCTCCATGCAACAAAAATGAGGTGCCATAATAGCTTTTGAGTAAACTCTATTGTGAGTTTGTACTCAATAAAATTCAAAACTATTTTTACATACAAGACTTCCAGGGTAGAGGTGGGGGCTCCACATAGGACAAAGTGGGGGCATGTATTGATGCACAACTACTAGCGAGATGTCCACTCACTAGACCAATGTATGAGCATGTGACTATCCATTCCTTTGTGAAGGAGAGTGCTGAGGTGGATACATTGCAGTTGATTAGTTCCCTCACCCAAAGCCTCATATAGCACACCCAGTTCTCTAGCACAAGGTAAGGTAGTTGAGTCTCCAAGGAGTAGAGTTCCACCTCATATATGTTAGGCTTGCAGGTCACTTTGTGTTTATGATCCCGAGGATAGTCAAGATGTAGGTGCCTATGGTACATCTATAGCTAATGAGATGGTGATGAAAGATTCCTTCCCGAATGACACACTCGACCTTGATAGTCAGGTAAATGTTAGCAAGCTCATTTAATTTAATTTATTAAATTTTATTTTTGAAATGCAAGATTAACTAAATTAATTGAATGATTATAATGAAATTTCAAGGTCATAGTGTTCATTGTGTTTTCAACAGTCCTCCACCTCCTTATTACATGACCACATCTACTACAGAGGTATGTAACTAGTAAAGAATTATAAATATTACAAGTGAATAGCTAAAAATTATATGAATGGTATTCTTATATATCATTTTGGATGTTGAATAGGTTAATATTAGACCTTCGATGGTAACACCTGGTAGTGGAGGTGGTCATCGAAGTTCACTCAGGTAATACAAATTATTTTTAATTTTAAAATTAAAAAATGTATTTCATAATTGAATAATATTTAATGACTTGAAGGTTCTAGATAGTCTGTAATTATGCTTTGTAATTTTTAATTAGTTTAATTTCAATTTTTTATGCACTTCATAATATATGAATTTCATTAGTTCATGCTGTTGACCTCCAAAAATATAGGCTAGTGGCATCACTAGCTTGTAGCATACCATTTCACTCTTATCCTCCTAACCATCATCACTAGCTTATAGCATACAATCTCTTTGCTCACTATTAGGCTCATGAATTTTGCTCAGGATATTTATCTTATTACTACCCTTGTCCTATGTTGACTATACTTATCATGATGACTATGTTTCTGCATTCATGTTATGGCTGTATACTTTCATTTATACCTTTGAGGTACTTTACATCATAGAGGACTGCTCTCTTGCTTTCTTGACTATATACTACCATCTTCTATTAATTATCTTCAATGGTATCTACTCCATAGAAAAGGTATTGTCCACTTATCATTTATAAATATATGCCATCTTTCTATCCCTTCACAAGGAATATCCTCTATGAATATGATCATTAAAAGGGCACTATCACTCTAAACTATCCTTTAATAATAAACTATGCATACTCCTCTTATACCATTGTACTAAATTTGTTACTTCTCCTACGAGACTATCTTGTAGCATTGGATTTCATGTGACTACCACCACATTCATAATTATCATGCACTCTTTACCTTGAGGTATGTTAGTTGAAAACATATGAATTATATCCTCATAAAAAATAATCTTCCGCAATTATCCCTTTGAGGTATTCTTTGGTATTGAAATACATGTGACTGTCCTATTACATCTTGTGACTTTAGACTATCATATTTAATCTTATGTAACTGTCCTTTATTTATGCTATATCCTTTATTTTTCATTCACTATCCTTTATTCATCATTTCCCCTTCTAATCATTATTCTTCCTATGTGAATATTACAATGTCCACTATCATGAAGATATCTCACTCCATTTCCTAGCTTTCTCTTCATTGTGATTCACCCATGAATATGAATAGAATGTTGAGATTTTATGAGAAACATGGAGTGTCTTTATTGGTGTGAATTGTTATCAAGATCTTAGGACCACAGTCCCCTCATTTCTCACTATCACTACACCATTTTTTTCTTAGTTTATAGTGCTTATTATTGTTTCTTTTCATGCATCTCACTATCATGCTTTACATTGTTTCCATAAATCTTATTCCCACTTCAAAAATTATTCACACTTCACATCAACAAAGGTTTGAATGACTTTTTTATGTAATCATGATATTGTCCCTTGCTTGCATGATATGATTGTCCCAAGGATTGTCATCTTGTGACTATCCTTTACTTTGAAATTATCCTCATGAAACATGAAAACCCTTGACATTCAATTGATACTAATGAAGACTCTTACTATTATGAGGATACTATGTCCATAGTTAAGAGGATAAGATACTCTATCCTTTCTCATCATTTCTCATAACTATCACATTGCTCTATCATCTATCCTTCTATTATTACAACCCTAACTTGTCATTCATGAGACCCCTTACTATGCAAGATTCTCTTATAACAACCTCTTCCTCTATCAACTTCTTCCTACCAACTTAGAAACTACCCAATATGGCTCTTGTGCATTGTGTTTTGTCTTGTTGGTTCTCTAGGAAATATTGCTCTCTTCTATCAACCTTTTGTTCACCATGTTGTCCACGAAGGGTTTTGATAGGGGCCTTGTCATCATATTTTCCTATTCTCTTTTGTCTCTCTTTAAACCATTCATTTGGTTACTTCATGAACTTTTTTCTTTACTATTCTAGAAATGCTTGTCCTTTAAATGATTCATGTCTACTGTGCATATGTCTTATAAAGACAATTATCATGATTTTTCCTTTTGTTCCTTACATGACTCTTATCATTCATACCACTGTGCATTTTTTCTCCTTTTTTCATTATCATTATTCTATTCTATGTCAAAGTGGTCTTAGATCTTAGTATCTTCAAAGCTATCTTCCTTGTTCCTAATTGTCCCTAGGACTATCAACACAAAACTATCGCTTGTATAGAAATCACAAAACATTGATTTCTTGTTTCCTTTGGTTTTTCTATCACTATAAAATAATAAATATCATATGTGGAAGATCATCACAAATAGTATGTATAATATCATGAAATATCAACTTAGAGTATTTACCATTCACAAATAATTATTCCTCAAACACATTTGTATTTATTCAAACCAAGGATTCCAAGGCATCAGATATAACCTTCTTGATGAGAATAATAAGGATGCTACACCTATGAACACTAGGTTAAACTCTCCTAACATCAAATGATTCCATATCATCGTTACACCAAGGAACTTTCTACTATAAATCCTTTCATTGAACCTATCACCCCCATAAATAATATTTCTAACATCCCCATCACCAATCCTTCCATCACCCTCATCACAAATCTCGTTCTTAATCCCATCACCCCTATCACCAATCATTTCATTTACCCTATGAATAACCTTAATCATCTAACTCCTAAATTCATCATCCTAGATCAAGAAAATCACACACTGTTTCAAATCCTCCATAATGATGATTCTATCATCACCTTCATGGGACTTCAAGATAATGTCTCCCTCAAGGATCATAAAACAAGATTTGAAATAGAATTGGATGAATTAACATATCCCAAGGAACAAAATAGTCTAGTAACCACCTATTAAAATATGAAGCAATATATAGTTCAATAAGTACTCAAAATTTTGTTGACTATGCCATACATTATAAGCCATGACATGCATCACTCTTCTATTTTTCATAATTGAATAATGTTGTTTTATTTTTAGATGATGCAAGTAGAGACTCCTCCTGAAATTGATAGGACAATGGAGCATGGTGTCGCTACAACAATAGAGAGCTTGATGCCTTTGATAGGGCTATGAGGCAGATTAGTAAATTTCAAATTACTTTCATTGTTTTAGCTATCTATTATTGAAAAATCAAAAGATTATTGATTTTTAGTTTAGTTTCTATTTGGATGTTTGCTATAGGACTTTGCAACAACACAATGTGAATGTTTCATTGTTGTGGATTGGGAGAGAGATCATTTGGAGGTGGTAAGTGATTATTTTGTTAAATATTTAATTTTATATAATGTAATTTTTATATATTAATGTCTATACTTTTTATTGTAATAGGTGTGGCTCCATGAAGAATCAATATGAGTTCTAGCCCTTGAATTTGAAGTATACCACCATCGTACGCATCTCCATCCACCTGAAAATCAAAGGCTTCTTGTGATCTATTTTCTTCACTTGGAGGGAAATGACTATTTATTAGGGTTCTTTTTTGAATGCCTATATGACATTTTTGGACATATATTTTGTACTACATATACATGACATTATATGCCCATATGACATTCTTGTAAGCCTATATATGGATATTTTGTATATATTTTATACTTATATTGACATTTATTGATGTATTTCTAAATGGCTATTTGGTTAATACATATATTTTTTATTGATGGTGTCCATATTTGCATTATAAATGATTATTTAAATAAACAAATAATTATTTGATGTAACTATAAATTATCAAAATGTTATACCAATTTGTTCTTACAAAAATGTTCCTATAATATTTCCTTGCAATAAACAAAGTGTTTCAAAACATGCTAAAATGTTTATCTCTCAAGAATGTGATGGAAACAAAAGGAAAAAAAGCTAAATAACTATTATATTTTTAGATTTCAAGTTTTCAATAATAATATGTTGCCTCCATTATAGAATGACAAGTTTCAATGGATATTTGTAGATGGTTTACTTCAAATATTTAAAATCCAACTATATTCCATGCTTCATAACTTATTTCACACTCACTCCACCTATATTTGTTGGTTAATTATTATCTTCCTACACCAGTATGTGTTTGTGGTCTTGGATGGAATATTTTTGGCATATAGTTATGGAATCAAGTTTTATTCAAGACAAAGTACAAAAGATTTACACTACGTTTCCAATAATTTTATTCAAGTATATTCAAGTACCCATCCATTCAAGTACCCATCCTCTAGTTGGCCAATCACTACTTCAAATTTATAGACATATTCTTAATTCCCACACTTTCCTTCATCTAAAAAAATTGTATTCCTATATTGACCAAAATGTTTATGACTGCATTTTTTTCAATCAACTGAGGAGACTAGTTCTTTGGTGTAGATCATTCAGTCATAAGATTATAAAGAAAACTAGACTGACGAAAAATTGAAATGTGGAATTATTTTGTAGCCACCCTAATGTGTTTGAATTGTCGGTTTACTCCTAGGAGATGAAGAATGTAATCAATGCCTCTCAACAACTTTTTACTAAATGCAACTGACACTTTTTGGAACATCTGAAACATTGTTGCCACGGCGGGATGAATTAGATATATGAAAAAATGAGAGGTATTGTAGGGATACCCTAGGTGGCCTTATACCTTCAGATGAAATGTTGTTAAGAGCCACAATTTCCCAGTAACATCTCATCAAAGTTTGCCACTTTTTAGCACTCATGGCTCTTAAGAAAAAGTGTCAATGCAATGTAGACTAGAATGATCTGGCATGTTTTGGTTCAAAATAGGACCTTGAATACCATAAATCCACCCATTTTTACATGTTGGAACTACCGGTTTGGCCACACAACAAACAAAACAAAAATTAGGCTATCTTGCAACTTTTTTTTTAATGCAACCAACACTTTTTCTATCAACTAAAAACTTGTCACCACAGGTAAATGAATTGGATATATGAAAAAATGAGAGAGATTATTGTAGAGGTGCCATACATGACCCTATACCTTTATAAAAAATATTTCTAAGCCATGGTTTTCAAGTAACAACTCATGAAAATTTGTTTCCCTTTCACATTTTAGTCAATTAAAAGATTGACTGTGCAATGTAGCTTGGAATGTTCTAGCATGTTTGGGTGCAAAAAAAATTCTTTCCTGGTGTGTACCTTGGAATTTTACCCTATTCTAATGTGCAAAATAACTAAAAATGAAAATGATAAAACCCTAAGAACACTTCAAAGATTAGCCTAAAGAGTGATAAAATAAGGAAAATAGATGAGATAAAATGCAAATCGATTATACCTTCCTTGTTGTTGAAGACTCCTTGATTGGCCCTTGATTTAGATGAATTTGTATGCTCCTTAGATGACTTTTGATGTTACTAGATGCAAGATTGATAATGCAAAATGACTAAATGGATGGCTAAATGATAGCAAATGCTTGAGAATGCAAATTGGCAGCATAAGGTTGTTCAAAATGAAAGTGTTGAAAATGCCCTTGAGGAGGGGGTATTTATAGGAGAATTTGAATTCTCAAGAGAATTCAATGGTTGAGATTCATCCAACAAGGTCAAGATGAAGGGCTATGGTGGGTTGAGAACTCACAAGCCCTCACATCTTGACATGTGGATGGTGAAGTGGCTAAGAGGAGATGAAATGTAAATGAGGTGGCCAAAAGGTACATGAGGTGGAGGAAGGACAAGTACCTTCCAAGTACCTTGAGGAGTGAGAATATTTCCTCAAAAAGGAATTTCTTGTCCCCAAGTGAGAGTGAAAGGGACATTTGAGGAATTTTGGAATTCCTCAAAAATCTCCATGGGAAAAAGAGAGGTGGTTGGAAATATAAATGTGAATTAAAGGAGAGTCTAAAGGATAAAAGGTGAGCTCCAAAAAGGTGGGACTTGGTCACATGTGGATGATGTGACAAGTCCAAGGTTCTAGAAGCCTTAGAAGATAGAATGTAAATTAAAAATTCACATAGGGAAGGGGAGAATCTAGGATACATAAATGTGAATTAAAAATTCACGTGGGAAAGAGGGTCAATGCTAAAAAGAGATAAATGCAAAGGTTGACTAAAAAGGTGGTGCTAAATATGGCTAATGACCTTAGTTAAGGTTGTGCAAATATTTGATTAAAATAATTAACGGAAGATTAGAGGCAAGTGGCAAATGTAGGAGGATGTGACATTAATCTTTGATTAAGAGGATGCACATCATAATCATGAATTAATTAAATTAATTCAGATTAGAGAAAGATCATGGAGGATGTGACAAGGAGAAAGAGAATGAAGAATTTTAAATTGATTTTAAATCAAAAGGGTAAAAAATGACTAAATTAAATAAATTGGCGTATTTATTTAATTTAGAGAGGAAGAAGGTGAAAGATAAAGCATTTAGTTATTAAATTAAATACTTTACAGATGTGAGACAAAAGGTGTAATATTAATTTAATAAATTAATATTTAATATGATAAATGAAAAAGGAGTAAATTTAATCATATGGGAGTGATTAAATTTAGATGCCTACATTTTGCCCCTCTTCGAAATATTGTTAGAATAACAGTGTTTCGAAGAAAAATAAAATGAAAATGAGGGAGGAAATGATAGATGGTGATGCCCCTAACATGAAAAAGGTTGATGATGCCCTAATGACTGTGCCGAAGGAATGGAGGAATGGTAGTAGGGTATGCCCCCTCAAGAGGGCGGTTGGGGGAGGAAAAAGGGGTCCTCAGATGACATCTCGATAGGAAGAAAAGAAAGGCACCATTGGATAGAGTTCAAAAAATCAAGCAATTTTGGTTTTTGAACGGATGTGATCCGACGCACGGTTTGCAAATAGCAGCCTCAGGAAGTTTGGAATTAGTTGGAGGAAGAAAAAGATAAATAAAAGGTAAAAAATACCTTTTGAGAAGAAGAGAGTTAAAAACGTAATTTCAAAAATTACCTTAGTCATTTCTACTGTAGCAGTTGAGAGGAGGAGAGTAGAGAAGAGAAAGCGACCGAGGAGGGACGATGCTGACAGACAACGATACGGAGATTGTGCACCGGGCGGACGAGGTGCGCGTATTATATAGCGGGCTCACGGTCCCACAGCGTGTGAGTGGTAACAAAACCCATATATTTAATTTATGCATTTTTCACATGTTGTTTGATAGATTTTGAAAATTTGAAAACATGGGTTTTGTTTGTTAGCCGAATCAAGAAAATGGGTCGGGATTAGATTTTAGATAGAAAAGCAAAAAATGTTTAAAAAAAAAGGGGGGAAGAAGAAACGAGGCAGGGCGTATTCGCCCCGCTCTAGGGCGTTGCCGCCTCGGCCCTAGGCTCTACCGCCATGGCCAAGGGTAGAGCCGCCCTGGTCGTGGGCGGAGGCGGCCGTGGGTGGAGCTGCCCCAGTCGCGAGTGGAGGCTCTCGTGGGCAAAGCCGC
>VDFB02390990.1:0-39512 GCA_007258455.2 Sequoia sempervirens | reverse complement strand
TTTTTAGTATAAATGTACTTGGTATTTTATAATACTTTCCATGATAAAATATAGGAAAATCTTATGCTAGATGACGAGGGTATAAATTTAGCATTATAGGTTTGGAGAAGAAATCAACAAATACGAGTATAGGAATCCTTTAACTATGGAACCTACTTCAAACTCTATTTATAAGATCCCTATATATAATAATACATGCATATTTTGTAAGGTTCATGGTACCTTTTGTTAGAGACTTCAATGCATTGGTGGTTCAACTATTGTGTTTACTCTATTGGATTCCATCCTCTCAACAGTTCTTGATAATTTTCTTGCAATAGAATCATCAACATCAAAGAATCATGTAATAGTAGTGACCAATGAAGAGGTAGGTCTCTCATCAATGATTACTACAAAGCACATGGATTAACTTCTACATAATATTTAGGGGAATGTTAAAATACATGGCTATGATTTACATAATGTAGAATAATATAGCTAGTTGATAAAGTATTCTACATTTATGGTGTTTTAGGCAAGAATTATACAAATCAATTCATTGAAATGATGTAGAAATAAAACTCATCTTAGCAAATAATTAGCTAATTGTGCAATCTCTAGGAATAGTCTAGGAAACATTGTATGAAATAAGTGCACTATTGGTCAATATCAAATGATGTAGTAATGAGTGGGCCTAGGATTTGAGATATAAAAATCAATTCAATTTTATAAAGGAGTTCATAATTATGAGCTACACGATAAACTAATAATAAACCAACAATTTTAAATTATTTTTCACTAAAAAATGAATAAAGTTGAAACTGATGAAGCATCCACCATCTAATGGAAAAAGCATATTTAAAGTTTTGATTTTTCTATAATTTAATCTTCTTCTCTAAAATATATTCTTCTATATATGTGTAATTGTTTACTAGAAGAAAAAGGGAATTTATCTATTGGAAAAGCTCCTCTATTTAGGCAACATTTTGTACTAGTTTATGCTCATCAACAACAACTAATGATTACGCAATTTGTGTTTTAGACTTTTATATTAATTTATTTTATAAATAAAAAAAATGTTCTTATTTGATTGTCCTTCATTTCATTTTTTATAGTACATAAATATGTTCACTTCTTATTTTCCATATGTCATCTTAATTTGTTAATTGAATCTCAATTAGCTGTAAATTAATGACAATGCACTTTTTTCCTTTCACTATGGCATTTGAATTTGTTTGTGTCACAACTACATATTCTATATAAATCAGTCATTTCTAGATAATGAGTTTCAAATTGACATTTTACATTTCGATAATTTTACATTTAATTTATCTCTTCTTTATAAATACCTAAAAATTATTTATCTTGCAAGTGATGTCCCATGTGAGATTTACAATATTGATGTAAGTTTTACATACATATATGCCAATCTTAAAATTAACATCAAAGAAGACAAACTAAAGTAGATTAGCCTTCATTCAAATATTGATAGATTAATCCCTTGTCAATGAACACTAGTAAACTAAATCAAGGCAACAAATAATGAAGTTATATACATAGAGTAGATGTCAGATTTATGAACCACGATATTGAAGAGGACAAAACAAGCACTATTAATAGCTATAATAAAGTTATAGCTCAGATCTATGGTCAACACCTAAAAGTCAAATTTCTCTTCCAGCGGCTTCAGTCATATTATTGAGCTGATATAGGCTTTTCTTGGACTATTGCAAAGTCTTGTACTTGTATGTATGTTTAATTTGTATGTATAAAATTCAATAACTAATGAGGAGAACAGTTGCTGCAGCAGTAATAATGTTTATTTCTTCTATTATTTTTATTTCTTTTATATATTGTCAATGTATTTGTTGTTCTACTCCATTTCTCTGATATGTTTAATTTGAAATACTCTCCTTTTTTCATCTATGCTCTTCACTTTAAACCCAACAGATACCATCCTAAATGTACTAAGTACAATATAAAAAAAAATTGTGTATATCAATCCTTACAAATAACAAAGCAGCCAATTATATGTAAATAATTAAAACCTTGGTTAAGAGTATTCGGCTAATTGATGTGTACCTCTTGATTGGTAGAGATGGCCACGGTCTGTTCGTAAGTGCTCTTGTGCCACCAGTCGTTTAAAAAGATCCTCAGCTAGCAATCGTAGGTGAAGGGCTCTTTGCACGCCGCGTCCACTATCAGCGACCCATAAAACTCCACCGACCGCTGCAGGCCATAATGAGTACCGATCTGCAATGAATATGTCAATAGAGTTATTTCTGCAGAAGATTAACCTGGTCCCCATCAGTTTGAACAGAACGGAAATAACAAACAGCACACAAACTACAACCTATGGATAACAATCCATTACATTTAAGTAGGTGTGTTAGACGCATTTTCTGTCCTACAAATGTGCGTAAAATGTAAGCTGAGGCCAAATGAAAAGAGAAACCGATCATTTACCTGGCGAATGCCCTGCCAGTGAATAGCAATGTTTTCATCGGGTATCAAGTTTTCTAACTGGACAACAACGGTGTCCCCTTCTCTGGCTCTGATGGTCGGCCCCGGGTATTGTCCATTTACGGACATGATGTTCACCTGCACACAATCGGGAGCCCATGTCTGGTAGTTTACTTTCAATATGTGAAAATTCACGTTCGCTTCAGCAGGAAAAGATAACAATGGCGACAAAAACAACAGCACAAAGAAAGCGTTTAGCTTGTAAACTACACAGGTTCTACCGGCCATTGCAACCGTCTTGATGGTTACTTGCAGCAAAAAAGTAAAATCCAAACCTTCTTATCTCTGATAAACGCCATAACATAGGCAGTTGTGCAGATTCCAAAGGTGCAATGCACCGAAAGCAGTAAATCTCTCCTCTCTCTTTACGTTTGGTATCCGTTGGAGATAATGTTTAATTGAAAAAGGAATATAAAAAAGCTTCCATGAAAAATGCATTAGACATTTGTGTGGAACATTTCAGCGTATATGGAGACATTCATTTCTTTTTCGAATTTTTTACATTAATTATTTTATGATCTTTTAAGATTTGTATGAACTGTATAAATATATGTCATTTCATTGTGTATCAATAAGAAAGCAGCAAGCTGTTATGTAATTTGGCATTTGATAATATACAATATATTCAAATATTTTTATTTGCTGCATTCTTCTATCTTTCTATTGCAAATAATTTACTTACTCAACGTGACATTAAAGCATTAATTAAATCTTGGGCAGTGATATGTGGGTTTTGTAGTGTGGGCTAGGAATTCTGAAGATTGTAATACAGTTGTGAGCAACACTAACAATTTTTTGTTGCAAAGCAAGTGAGTAATTTTGTAGAAAAGAAATGATTATCAGTATAAAAAATTGGTTAGAGATTTCTAAATTGTCTAAAATTCATTTGAATCTAAAGGTTATTTTTTAATTTCATTCTAATCTCAAAAAGAAGGAATTTAACACAATGGAGTTCATTGGTATTCCACTAATTGTAATTAAATGAAATGAAAAGAAATATTATGAAATTATCACAAACCTATCAATCCCTAACCTGAAAGACAAAGGGTGAAGAAGGAAAAGAAACACTAGTACAAATTTAGGTTGTAAAGATTCTATAGAAAAAATTAACCCTAACACCCCTCCTAACAAGGAAGGGACACAAATTGAACAAAATAATTTGAGGAATCTAAAAGATGTAGCAACAAGAAGCCTTTGAAACTTTAACAAAGAAAGAAGACATAGAGGAAATTAATTGTTCTGATTTCTGGATTTGATTGTGTAATGTTTTTTGCATCAGCATTTCGGATCACACTCTGTGATCCATCATTAGGATGAAGAAGAGGGGAAAAGGAGTAAAATGAATAGTTGCAGATCTAACAATGCATAAAAAGGGAGGAGCGAAAATGGGTACAAGGAACCAAGACAATAAGATAAGCAATGAGGAAGGAAAGATAAAAAAGAACCAATAAAAGGATAAATTAAATGTTAAAATTTAATAAAAGAGAGAAGCAAGTGAAAATTAAAAGTAAGAGATAGAAGAATATAATAAGTATACTTAAAATAATTAAAATTATAAAAGGATATGCATAAGATAAACATTTATTAAGATAAAAATAAGCTAAGTTAAGAGGCAAAAATATAAGAAAACGTACTAAACACAAGAAAATAAAGCAATAAACTCATAAAATAAATATAAAAGATTATATAAAAAGAGAAAGATGAAAAGATAAATAAATAAAACATATAATTATAAGATAAAAATAAGAAACAAATAAAAATATAAAAGATATATGTAATAAATAGAATAAGATAAATAGAAGGACTAAACTAATAAGAAGCAAAAAAAAAAATGAAAAAAGTGAAATATAAAAATGAAGAAAGTAAGGAAGGAAAGTCACAAAAGAAAAGACTAGAATAAAAAACTTAGATCTAGAGGAAAAGAAAAATAAAATAAGAAATAAAGAAGGGAACAATAACATCTATTAAAAATGCAAAGACATCATAGTTTAAAAAAAACAAAAACAAAAACAAAAACAAAAAGATGAAAGAAAGGGGGAGATTTAAAAAACCTAAGAGAAAGAAACTCAATAAGGAGAAGGGAAATAGCAAAAGAAAACAAAAAATAGATGAAAAAATATACCCACCCAAACCCAAAAAGAAAAAAACAATATAGTAAAATAAATTAAAAATAGAAACTAGATGCAAAATTGGAATACACATAAATATAAAATAAAATGAAGACAATTAGAACCAACACAATAAACATAAAATCTCAAAAGAAAAGAAAAAAACCCAATACAAGAGAAAACAATGAAAAGATAAAAACAAGGACCCAAATAACAAGAAAGCAACTTAAAATAGAATACAAAAAAAAAAGGAACTCAAATAATAATATAAATAAATAAACTACTCAAAAAGGGAAAAAAAGAGAAGATAAATGGAATACTTAAGTAAAAAAACCATGTAGAAATTTCTAAGATGTTGAATCAAAATATGAATTTGAAATGTTCTAAAGTGGGTGACAAAAGTCCTATGAGAACCTACAAATCACAAAGATAATTAGCAAGCACAATGAACACATCAAGCACATTGAACACACCAAAAATTGTACGCATTCAACCTGAAATATTAGATAGTTAGATGTTTACATATAAAAAAAATATCCAAGCATGAGGCATTGAAGTGCATCGACACCTCTCCAGTCTATAAACTAGCTACGTAGCTCATGAGGAAAATATCCAAGAATGCCAATGAGTCATACTGTCTACACAATGAATGCCTAAGTAGGCTTAGGTTAGCCTATGCATATGAAAGCATTAATTTATACATTGACACCCCCCCTTAAGCATAACTTAGGTGAGCATGGATAAAATGGGCCCCAGCTACTAGCCTGGTGAGGTACAGATGTACAATGCAATCTCTCTAAAAATCAAAGTATGATAGAAAACCTAGTGGGAAAAAAAGTCCTCCAAAAAGAGAGAAGATGTGGAGAAGACTAGTAAGCCCCCCCGCCCTCCCAAGGATGAGGATGATGCCAAGAAAAGCTTGTAGATGAATGAACTTGCTCTCAGTGAAGGGTTTGCTGAAGATGTCATCAACTTGCTCTGAAGACTAGAAAAAGACTAAGTCAATGATTTGACCATGAATCAACTCTTGAATGTAATGCATATGAATCTCTATGTGTTTGGTTTTTTATTGCTAAACCAGATCCCTACATATCTAAATAGTACTTTTGTTGTCACAATAGATGACTATAGGCTACCTAAAAGGAGTACCAAACTTAGAAAGAATGCCTTGAAGCCATATAGCCTTAGTAGCTAAGTTAACAATCCTCCTAAACTCGGCTTCTATGGATTCAATATAGCAATAGCATTCTTCTTCTTGCTAGACAAATGGATAGGACCTAAACCAAGGGAAAAGATGTAACTTGAAGTGGACTTATGATGCTTAGTGTCACCAACCCAATCTGAATCTATATAACCAACCAAGTCATGTGATGAACCAACTCTGTAGTGAATCCCGAACCCAAGAGTACCATGAAGATAATGAAGGATCCTCTTAGTTACTTTCCAATGTAGCTCATGAGGTTTCTGCATGAATCTAGAAACCATGCCTACTATATAGGCAATGTTTGGCTTGGTATGAGTCAAGTATATGAGACTACCAACAAGTTGTTGATACAATGTAGCATCAACCAATGGTGTAGTACAAGAAGTCTCAAGCTTGACTCCAGAAAGAAAAAGAGTCAGATATGGTTTGTGAGTAGTCATATGAAACTGTGCAAGTAGATCAAGAGTATACTTGGGTTGTGCAAGAGTAATCCCTAGAGCTGACTATGAAATCTCAATTCCAAGGAAGTAGTTCAATAAACCCAAGTTTGTCATGTCAAATCTATCCTGAAGTGATTTCTTCATTGCTACAATGGCAAATGAAGAACTCCTAGTAATGAAAAGATCATCAACATATAGAACTAGTGAATAATGGGAAAATGAGTGCTTTATAACCTAGGTCATAGAAGACCATTCTTTTCCAATTATCACTCAAATAAAGTCCTAGGAATTCCAATTCGATTGACTATCAACCTCAAAGGTGAGTCTCAGGAAGGAATACCTAGGAGGGGCTTCTTTAAGCTTTTAGGGGTTCACCACCAAGAAAATGCTTGGAAAAAGAAAAATAAGTATTCAACCTATAGGACCTAGTAATGCAAGCTAAATGAAGGATGCAAATGATGAAATAATATAACAACAAGTTAGGATATGTGTACCCAGAAAGTCTAGAAATGTGACAAGGATTCTAGAAATGCAAAAAAGTTGTCAAAATATGCTATGAAGGACTAAGAAATCCTTATTGTTGTCTTAGTCACACTACTATTTTTTAGAGCAGATCCAAAATTTTCAGATGTCAAAACCAGATTTGGAATAACTTATGAAAAATAACTTTAGGAGGACTAAGACACCCTAGGTGGTGAATTAGTCTTGTCTAGAATTTTTGAAATCTCCAAATGTGGTCTTGAGGCTCAAGGTCTGCACTTTGTTCTTCTCGGATCCCATGTTCTGAAACTTTTGGATTTGGCCTATAGGTGAGTTTCCGTGAAGATGCCAACTTTGCAACTTTTCACTTCAAATTATCTTCAAGTCTTCAACCTAAATTTGTAATCACAAGCATACAAGAGAGTAAAATATTTTTGATTGTTAGTGAATGCGGGTTTTCCTTGGTCAAACCCCTTGTTGGTAATTAAACCTTGAAATGAAATGAAATGGAGGGAAATGATGAATGAACAACATGCAATATTGTAACTCACCAAACCCTTGTTCTAAAGTCTATAAACTTGTGTGGAGTGGCTTGCTTGGATATGGATCTTGAATCAAAGAAATACTTGATAGATATGAACTTGAATTGCTTGCTTGAATCAAAACCCTACATCACAAATGTTAGCACAAAAACATGCATGATGCAAGAAGATCTTTGATATGATGCTTGAATCTTGATGATGTCTCCAAATACTTGATGAAATGCTCTTGAATTCTTGGATGCTTGGATGCTTAGAGTGTTCAAGGATTGCTTGTTATCTTGTTATATTTTTATATGAAAATGAGAGGAAGGAACCTTGTATTTATACATATCCATGCTTAATATCCTAAAATTACACCACAACAAGCTGACATATGAATTCATTAATTAAAGGGGACTAAATCTCACTAGAATTTGAAATTAAATCCCAAAAATACCTTAGGGGGGACTAAGACACCTTAGGTGGTGTCTTAGTCCCGACACATGAAACTCGGTGACATACTCCAAAACGGGACCTATTTAGGTGCTTTCAAAATTAGGGTCCCAAGACCGTTGGGGGACAAAGACTCCCTAGGTGGCATCTTAGTCTTGACCCAAAAATTAGGGACACTTAGACAAAATCATTAAATTATCATTTACCCTTTGATGTTTGTTGGGGTTAGCCAGAAAAGGATATAATTCATTGGGATTGTGGATGCAAAATATGACCAATTAAGACATAAATAAGGATAAATAAATCAAGGTAGGCCCAAACAACTATTAAAATGCAAGGGTATGCATTTTCCTACACTACAACCAATATCAAAAGTGAATCATCCTGTCGTAGTAGATACACATTAGGATCAAAATGACATCTAGTAAAACCTAAAGATAGGAGGTAGGAGTCTAGTTTTTCATACCAAGCTCTAGGAGCTTGTTTTAGGCCATAGAAATATTTCCTAAGTCTATAAACTAAGAATGAATCTTAAACAAACCCTGTGATTGTTCCATGCAGATTTCCTACCCTGTGATTGTTCCATGTAGGAGTCTAGTTTTTCATACCAAGCTCTAGGAGCTTGTTTTAGGCCATAGAAATATTTCCTAAGTCTATAAACTAAGAATGAATCTTAAACAAACCCTGTGATTGTTCCATGCAAATTTCCTCCTGAAGGTCTCCATGAAGAAATGCACTCTTCACATCCATCTGATGTACATCCCATCCATGTGATGCAACTATAGCAACTATGAGTCTAATGGAAGTCATCTTAGCAACTGGTGCAAATGTTTTCATATAGTCAATTCCTGCAACTTGTGAAAAATCTTTGGCTACCAGTTGTGCTTTGTACTTATCAACTGATCCATGTACTACAAATTTAGTTTGATATATCCACCTACATCGAACTATCTTCCTTCCCTTAGGAAGTGAAGTCAAATCCCAAGTGTGATTTCTAATCAAGGAATCATATTCCTCATCCATAGAAATATCCCACTCTAGTATGTCTAATGCCTCTATGAATTTCTATGGATCACAAACTAAAGCAAAGAAGGCATGTGCCCCCTTGAAAATCTACTTGAATCAATATGTCATCTGCTAAATCCTGTACTCCTATATTTTTCCTATGTATAGTGTAATATGTGGGTGAGTCTGGTGCAAATATTAACTTCTAATGCAATCCCCAAACTAGATGAAGATGAACCCTCATGGGTATTTGCAGGATCATCATGGAAAAAACAGGCCCTTAAGTGGCAAAAAAATTAGAAAAATCAGAGTTAGGAAACTTGGTATAAAAAATTGAATAAGTTATCTATATTATTTCAAAAATATGTAAGAACAAAATCTATAGAAAATTGAATGCATTTTTTAAACTACTAGGTTTATTTAATAAAAAAAAAATCTATTTGGTGAAAATTTGAAATTTCAATATAGTAGTACTTAAATTTCAGGGAAAAAATAAGTAGGTGTCTGTTTGACCACCCTAACCACAATAAAATGATAATATTTTTTTTATATATTTTAGATATAAGTAGAGGACTCATGTCCCGATGTAATGCATATTCTTTTGTAAATTTTTTCCAAGTAAATAATTAATTATGATTTTTTATTACAAATTTTAAAATATATAAAAACTTGTATGTCAACCACCATAACTTGCCAAAAAATTCATGAAATTCATTTTTTGTTTTGTTTTAATCCTATAGTATGTTAAGCATAGAATGTGATGCATATTTTTATTCAAAATGTGATATTGTTTGAAAGGTATAGATGTTTTTCAATCAACCTATCAATCGTGACTTTAGTTGTAATTCAAATAGAAAATGAATAATAATTATTTATTAAATTCAAAGTTAAAAAAATTTATATTGGTGAAAAGTTGAGAATCTCCTTTAAAAACCCTTTTCGTTTCATCAATTTTGGGTAAAAAAAAGTTGTCAGCCACATACTCTACACATACCCATCATATCGCCACTTTTTGGCCCACCATGATCCTGAGCATACCCTCATCACTATGAGAATTAGAAGAAGAAGATACTACACTAGGAATCTACTGAGAATGATTTGAATCATCAGTAGTGTAATTAGGATCTAAGGAGTCCACAATATGTTGAGAAGTGTGAAGTATAGTTTCAAGAAATGTTTCTTGAAACTTAACACTTCTCTCAGTAAACAACTCATGTGTGGTAGGGCGGAGAAGGTGATAGCCTTTTACACCATTTGGATATCCCACAAAGATGCAAGGTTTGGATTATGGGTCCATATCCTTGAATTCTTCTTTTGGAATGTGTGCCATGGCATAGGAGCAAAAAATCTTGAAATGGTCAACTACTGGTTTCCATCCTTTATAAGATTCAAAGGGAGTGATACCCTTTAAGGCTTTATGTGGAACTCTATTTTGTATGTAACATGCACAACTGGCTACTTCTTCCCAATATAATGGTGTGAGGCCCTTAGAGTGAATCATACAATTAGCTATCTCTTTTAAAGATATTTTTTTTCATTCTACAACACCAATTTTTTGTGGTGTATAAGGAACTGTGCGCTGCAGATCTATCTCCTCTAATATACAAAACTGCTCAAAATTATTGTTGACATATTCTCTCCCATTATTTGTTTGAAGAACCTTGATGACTTTCCCTAATTATTTTTTGACAAGGGCTTTGAAATCTTGAAAAGACTCAAACACTTTTGATTTTTTCCTAAGAAAGTAGACCCATGTAAAATGTGAGAAATCGTTAATGGAGGTGAGAACATATCTAGCTTTTGTAAAAGATGGATGGGAAAAACCTCCTGAAACATCACTATGAACAAGTTCTAAAACTTGTGTTGCCCTCCATGATTTACCTTTGTCAAATTTTTCTTTTGGATTCATGCCAAGTGCACAACCCTCACAAAGCCCTTTAGAAAATTCAACCTTAGGTAATCCCTTAACCATATTATGCTGACATAGTTGTTCAAGATACTGATAGTTAAGATGGAAAAACTGCTCATGCCATATTTTGCTAACTTCATCTAAATGAGTTAGTTGTGCTTTTGGAGAAATATCTGTGGAAAAATTGGAGAAGGTATATAATCCAGATTGGAAAATTACCTCTCCTATTGCTACCAAATTGTTTCTTTGTAATTCTCTTATCTCAACTGAATTTGGAGAGAAGTGTACTTTCATTCCCTCCCCTAAATGAGTTATTTGATACATTGAAGGAAGATACTTAGAACATTTGCAAATGTTCCTCCTCCAACTTCAATAGACCTTCTCCCTTTTACCAATGCTAGAGTATCATAACCTAAGGTGATTGTGGACATATTTGATGGTTCTAAGGATGAAAAGACAACCTGTGAAGAACCCATATGGTGTAAAGCACTAGAGTCTAGAATCCATGATGGAGATAAATATGCTTTAGAAACTAAAGGTTTTCCCTTTGATTTCTCTTTTTCCTTAGTATTATCTTGATTTGATGAAGATGCCTTGATAGAATCAGGTAGCCCTATATTATTCTTTTTGAGATTTTTTGTAGAACTTCAATTTTTTTCTTCATGCATTATGTTTATCATATCCAATATTTTTACAAAAGACGCGTGCAACTCTCTTTTTACCTTGAGAGTCCTTTTTGGAGTTATCAATTTTGCTTTCTTTCTTAACTTCCTTGTCCTTTTTAGTGTCCTTCTCCCCTTTTGAAGTTTGATATGTTTCATTCCCTGCAAGTAGGGCTTGAGGTTTAGTAGACTTCAAAGTACCCATTTGAATTAAATTTTCTTGCTCCCTTGTGAGGTCAGAAATAAAGTTATCAAGTGTGGCCATTGACCATGAGGCTCCAAGAGCCCTTTTAGTAGAGTAGAAAGTTGATACAAACACAAAAAATTCTGGACCTAGCTTGGAAAGTATAGAAAGGATTAATTGATTCTTTTTCTTGTAAATTCCACAATCTTTTAAGTCTGACTTCAAGGATTTAAACTTAGTAAAAAAGTCTTGTAAAGTTGAGAAATTCCTTGGACTAAGACCTAAGAGTTGATTTTCCAACTCATGGCTTCTAAGTTCATCTATTTTCCCAAATAGTTTTTCAAGACCTTCCCAAACTTGGTTGGGTGTTTTCAAGTTTTCAACATGGAACAAAAAATCAAGAGATAAATTTAGACATAGGAAGTCAAATGCTTGATCACACTTATTGAAAAAAAATTCTTTTTCTTTAGCTACAATAGGTTCTTTCTCTGTTCCCATAGTTACCCTATATAGGCCTTTGTTCTTAAGTACAAGAATTACTTTCATCTTCCAATCATGATAATGCAAAGGTGTTAAGGGCACTATAATAACATTAGGTTCCATATTGCTTTGACTTACATAGTTTCTTGTAGAAATACAAAAATGAAGAACTTAGAAATGCGTGCAAAAGTGAAATGAAAACACAATACACACAAGCACTTCTTGAGGAAGCGTGAGAAAGAACTAAACCCAACACCCCCCTTTATTATTCGTTCCCCCCACCCAATTTGGCACTTTATAGAAGGAGTGCTTGTAAGTGATCCAAAAAAGACAAAAAAAAAGCACTTTATAAGATTAGTGTGATTTTGTGCTCCATGAATTCGTAGTGAAAAATATGCACCTTTGCAAAAAAAAAAAAAATAGAACTTAAACCTAAGTTACAGTACAAAAGTTATTACACTTTGAAAACTTCTACCTTTACAAAATTCATCCTCCTTGCAAATAATTTTTTTAGATTTTTAGAAAATGAATGCTAGTGCAGAATTGTCAGAAAAGAGAGGAAAGAAAATAAAAATTTAAGATTGCTGCCCAAAATGGCGTCCTTCACACTTCAATATGCTCTCTACGAACAATAATTCCACCCCCCCACTATTCTATCTACACAAATGAATTATGAGTAGTGTACATAAAGCATAGACTGGAGAATACACGACAAGAGAAATGCGCAAAAGAATCACTCCAGCACAAAGGATAAGTGAGGTAACAACAAAAACAAACAGGGAGAGGGTGCTCTCAAGTCGAAAAGAGAGCATTGTGGCAACTTCTTTGGTCATCGAAAAAGCAAAGAGAAGATACAATCAATATCCTCCTATATTTTTTCACTTATCCTCCTATATTTTTTCACTTATCGAGTCACTATGAAGGGTCCATCCATTGTTGAAATGATGAAGCATCCACAGAAATCACAATTGTCAAATCAGTATCCTCCCGCATCGATTGTTGTGGCCAGCGCTATGCCAACAGCTACCGCCTCGTAGCTGGGTGCATCCCAGATCAGCTGTGATGCTTGCAATGGTGATTCACTGGTTAGCTTTAACTTTTTTGGCCTACAAATAAAACAAAACTGCTCCACAAATTCAAACGCAACCTTTAAAATAAGGTTGAATCAGCAGTGCAAAGCTATCGAACAACCTGTTAAATGAGACAAGGCCCGTGTGACTGGGCGTTGCCCCTTAATCAACCTTCATTGGAAATTATAGGGGTTGCAAAGAGAAATCACGCATAAGATGCCTTTTGTTCCGCATCTGTTCCACACACTTTTCTTGGCAATTATTACACAGAGACGTCTAAAAAAAAGAAAATCAAATGAATTCACCGTACGACTTGCTACTATCTTGAACTACTCTGATACCATATGAGAACTTACAAATCAAAGAGATAATTAGTGAAGCATGATGAACACACCAAGCAAAGTGAACACACCAAAAACTATATGCAGTCAACTTGAAATATTAGACAGTCAGGGTCTATATATAAAGGAAAATATCGAAGCATGAGGTGCATCAACACCTCTCCATTCTATAAACTAGCTGGGCAGCTCACGAGGAAAATATCCAAGAATTCCAATGAGTCATACTTTCTACACAATGAATGCCTAAGTAGGCTTAGGTTAACGTATGCATATGCAAGAATTAATGTATACACTAACTAGTCCCCATCCTAAAAAATGATACAAACGATACCAACTTGAGAATCTTAATAAATCCATGGATTCTCTGAATTGTAATCATGGCCACCAAAAAAATTCCCAACAGTTGGTAATAAAAAATAAAAATGAGGATTACCCAAAAGAATAAGGCCAACAACCTCTCTAAAAAGAAGAGAATACAAAAAAAAATTGATCATGAGAACTTTGAAAAGTTTGGTAATAATGTAGAAAATAAAATAAATTGTGAATCAAGTGATGGATTAGAAGAATAATGCTGAAATAGAAGGGAATAAAATATGTGATATCTACTCAATAAATTAAAAAATGGTATTTCTAAATCAAATAGGTAGGAATTACATATAGATAATTCAGGGCAATGCAATGATGCCCTAGGATTAAGTATAGGAAAAGATAAAAAAAATAAAAATTAATGGAAAGTTCCCATGCCAATCCATCTTGGGATAAATTGGAAGTCAACACTTTCAATAGTGAGGATCCCTACAATAATTTAATTTCCTTGCCTAACACTAACCTAGATCAAATAGATCATGTTGATTTTCAATTAGTATCAGACAAAGGAAACTCGTAGAGCATTGAACCTACAAATGTATAGATCATTCTTCTAAGAAAGAGATTTCATTGTGTGGCTTTGAATCCATGTCATTTGGAAAAGAAAAGAAATCAGGGACTATCGTCAAAGGACAAAACCCCCAATAACAAAAAATAGAAATGTGATCAAAAGAAGAACTTTGTTTGCTTGTGGGAACATAGTAGATTAAAAAATTGAAAATGAGGAGACAATCTAGGATTGTTGAAAGAAATTCATACACAAAGAGGAAGAATAAATTGTAAATATGGAAGCATTCCTTAGTGCTTTGATTACTTTAGGAACAATAGAGAGGAAACATAGAACATGGAATCTGATGATATTTACTTATCTAAGCTATAATATCAGGGGTCTTAAATCCCCTGATAGAAAATACAATATTAGAATGTATTTAAACATGGAAAAGAACAAATACATAGTTCTTGTCCAAGAGGTTAAAGTTGTTAAATTCACATTAGAAAGAAATTTCAAATTTATCTAGAAAGATGGAACATAGATTTTACACTAATCATGAAAGGAGCAAAAGGAGGTTCCCATTTGTTAATAAATAGATGGTCTAAGTATGTATCAAACAGTGGTACCTCTCCTTGCAATATGGTTGTATGGATTGGCATAGAAAAAGATAGTAGAAAATTAGGAATATGTTCAATTTATGCATCAAATAACTATAGAGAAATAATAGAGCTATGGAAATGGTTGTGTGAACTGGATAACATTGCATGGATAGTTGGTGGTGACTTTAATATGATTGAACACAAAAATGAAAAAAAAATGAAGGTTTGGTCTTGGACTAGAAATGTGATGAATTTTTTTGGGGGGAAATGAAAAGTAAACTCAAACTATACGATCCCCTAGAAGGATCTAAAAATATAATAAAACAATTTGGTTTACCTGGTGTACTACACAAAGAGGAAATAAAAGAATATATTGAAGACTTGACATGTTCTATGCGAATAGAGAAATTCTCTACTTTGACAAATTATAGGAAGATGCAAGAGTAAGAGTATACCCCTATGCCCTATCTAATCACCATCCCATCAAGATTAGAGTTATGATGGTGAATCAAAACCTTTTATAAAGTAAAAGGGATAAAAAAAGCATCTTAAACACTAATATGTTAAACAATGAAGACTACAATAATGGAAGTTTCACTCTTAGAGAAATAGATAAATGGTTAGTAAAGGACATGAACCTAATTGGAAAATGGAACCAAAACACCAAGGGCTGGGCTATTATCTTCCAAACTATAGGGAAAAAGAAAGCTATGGATGGCATAAAATTTGAAAATGCTCTCCAAGATAGGCTATATAATCTAGAATGTGACCTTCAATCTAATCCTTCAAAGGAAGAATTAAATGAAACTCTAATCAAATTTAGAAAATAACTAAGGAATCTTCAAACAAGAAAAATACAAGGCATAAAGAAAATAACCAAGGTGAATTAGATTAAAAATGGTTGAGGACCCATAGGAGTTTCAAAACTGGCTCTTCCTCTTCTTCGAAAAACCTCTTCACCTTAGAATAAAAAGGATCTCATTCCCTTAAAGAAAGGGAAATATGCAAAAAATAATTCCAAATAGGATCTCAATAAAGGATGCAAAAAACCTCAGTCAAGTAATTTAAAAAGAAGAAGTTACTCAAACTATTTAGGCTTTCAACCTTTATAAAACACCTAAGGAAAATGGGCTACTTATTGATTTTTATAAGAAAAATGTAGAATAGACAAGTGAAGACTTATGTCAAGTGTTGAATGAAGCAATTAATAAGGGTTCTCTTGACAAGAAGATTAATAAAGGAATTATAAAAATAATACCCAAAGAACGTGACAAGACACTAATAAAAAATTAGAGGCCAATAAAATTGCTAAATGCATCATATAAGATCATTACAAAACTTATGACACTAAGGATAAGATACATTCTCCCCTCTATCATTAGATACACACTATCTAGATTTATTAAAAGAAGATATATACTAAAAAAACTAATAACAAGATGGGAATCGATGGATTGGGAAAAATGTTCTAATAAAAATGTTAGAATACTTCTACTCAATTTTGAGAAGGCCTATGATAAAGTGGAGTGGAATTTTCTCCTGATGGAATTGGAGGCTTCTGGTTTTCCAAAACAATTCTATAAAATGGTTAATACACTATTACAAGATTCAACTACCTACGTAGAGATAAATGGGTCCTTAACAAAATAGATCATACTACATAGATCAATATGGAAAGGATTTCCCCTAGACCATGCCCTATGTAGTTACAAATAAATCTAGATGAAGGTAACGGGTATATGTACAGGATCATGATGGGCCAAAAAGTGGCAATATGATGGGTATGTGGCTGATGAATTTTTTTTTAATCCAAAATTAATGAAATGAAAAGAGTTTTTAAAGGAGATTCTCAGCTTTCCACCAATATAAATTATGCTTTACTTTGAATTTAATAACTAATTATTATTCATTTTCTATTCAAATTACAACTAAAGTCTTGATTGATAGACTGATTGAAAAATATCTATAGCTTTCAAACAATATCACATTTTTTAAATCCAAAACATGCGTCAGATTATATGCTTCACATACTATAGGATTAAAAAAAGAAATATTTAATTTCATGAAGTTTTGACGAAGTTAAGGTGGTCAGACATACGAGTTTTTTATATTTTTGAAAAGTTGTAATAAAAAATTCATAATTCATTATTTAATCGGAAAAAAATTTAAAAAAATATGCATCACATAGGGACATGAGTCCTCTACTTATATCTAAAATCTTATAAAAAAATATTATCATTTTATTGTGGTTAGGGTGGTCAGACAAACACCTACATCTTATTTTTTCCCTGAAATCTAAGTACTAGTGCATTGAAATTTCAAATTTTCATTAAATAGATTTTTTTTTTAAACAAACCTACTAGTTTAGAAACTACATTCAATTTTCTATAGATTCTATTCTTACATATTTTTGAAATAATATAGATAACTTATTCAAATTTTTACCTCAAATTGTGTAACTCTGACTTTTCTAATTTTGTTGTCACTTAAGGGCCTATTTTTTCCATGATGATCCTGCATATACCCTAGGTATCTTGAATATTTGATGCAAAATATAGATATCTTTTGTGATGCATACAGTGTAAAAATATTTAAGACAAAATCTATTATGTTAAGCTAGAACAACTCCCCTCCTGAGTGGTTCAACAAGTATATGAGTTCCAATAGGGAGGCCCAAATATTCAAGTAAGATATTTAGGCATCCCATTTGAAATCAATCAATGTTTGAAAGAAATGTGGAATAGGGTTAAATAAAAATAGATAGAAAATTTGATAATTGTAATAGACACTTTTTGTCATTAGCGGGGAGGTTTCAAGTTTGCCAAAAAATCCTTTCTTCATATACCCTTTATTACTCTTCAATTTGGCTATTTTGTAGCTATCAATTGGAAGAAATACAAAAGAAAATAAGGTGATTTATATGGTTTGACAATAAAGGAAAGAAAAAGAAACATGCTAATTGGGAATGACATCATGTTGATAAATAAAATGGAGGATTAGGACTAAAAGATTTACAAAAATTGGTATAAAACTTGTTAAATGGACAATTAAATCAATAGAGGGAGATCAACCATGGAAATTCTTCTAGTCCAAAATAAAATAAAGAAAGTAGTCCCGAAAAGGAAAAAAATGGAAAGATATCCCTATGTGTAACCTCATGCTAGGTAACTTCCCTATTTCTTCTAATGGATCCTTGGTTTTCAAAAAATATGGAGAGAATGGTAACAAGTTAGAAACTAGGTGAATAGTAGAGAAAAGACATATAAGAATGAATTTAAAATGTGAATGAATAAGTCAATTTGGTGGAACCTACAACATAAAGAAAATCATCTTGCTTTACTTCAAGGTTGCTTAGCAAACACCTAGGAAAAAAAAGATATTAAATGCTTCAAAGATATATTAATTAATAATCAATTAAAATCATGGGAGTCACTAAGAACTGAGTATGATTTTCCCCTTTCACATTGGAAAGCATACACAATTTTGAGAGATTCTTGGAAAAAATGGAAATCTCATATCATTAATAAATCTTACTATGAAAAATCTTGTGGTATTAACTTGAGTAACTATAGCTAGATAGATGGATCCAATATTGCAACCTTGACTCAAAAAAAAAATAATTCAAAGAGTATTTTAAATTGCATTATTAAACATGTTAACAACTATTGGGGTTGAAATGGAGGTAAAAGCATGAACCATAGAGATCCGTTATCCCACAATGGGTTTTAGGGATCTCAATTATTACCTTTTTCGAGGGGAATTTCATTAGGAAAGAGATCACAATGTGTCATGATTGACTTTCAACCTCAATGGTGATTCAATCAGACTTGGATCTCATTCCTGAGGACAATAGGGATGATATGAAACCAAATTAAATGATTTTCAATGTTCAAACTAACTGCACAATTAGACCTAGAACACGAAATGAAAATTCCCAAAAGTATAAAAAATGAAATCACTCTTTGTAAACAGATCTGAGAAGGGTTAGGACACATGTACTAGTCATCAAAAGTAGGTTTTGAGCTCTACTGAAAGACTAGTTTTCCCCTAGGAAAATGGGTCCTAGTTAGGTCTTCTGAAAACACCTTTTGCAGTCCTTTGAGGTTGGATTTGAGATGTTTTGCACAAGTCCCACTATCAGAAAATTGAAAATAAAGTGTGCAATTGAGTTTCCATGGTTTGTGCAACAATGATGACAACAAATGCAATAATTCAAAGTTTCTCCTTAAGGTCTTCAATTCTTCTTAAACCTATAATCTACACATACATCTTGGAGAGAATTTTATTTTTCTTGAATGGGGGTTTTCCTTGGTCAAACCCTAAGTTTGGTAATTAAACCTTGATAGACAAATAATGACAATGGATAAGGAAATGATGAATGCAACAATGCTTGCTTACAACTCACCGAACATTTAATGACTGCCCTTAGAGGATAGAAGTCAAACACATCACTCCAAGAAGTGATCTTTCTTTTCTTGATTGATTGGAAACTTGAAAACTCTTGGATTCTTTAGGATCAGCAATGTATAGTAGCCTTCACAAGATGAGATGAACACACATGAAATTTAACATGATGATTATTAACTTGATTGTTGCAAAAAATGATTGATAAATGTACTATTGAATGATCTTGACAATGATATTTTCTCTTGAATTGATCTCATAAAGTGTGCTCTTGCTAGTTTCTAATCCTTGTTACATTTCAAATGATCAAATGGCCATCTTTATAGGTGTTTATCCAATTTCCTAAAAGAATAGATTCCAAAAGCTAACAAGTCTAATTTGAATTTGGATCATTAAAAGACCACCAAAAAAATATTTAAAAATATGTCCTAGGACTTAAAGGGGATCCATTGGGTGAATGGGTCTTGACTTAAAAATCTAGGATAATCATTCTCCAATGTGATTAAAATATTAATTGTATTAATTAAATGTTGGTTTCCCTTTCAAAAAACAAGAATAATAAGGCTTTAGAATGCATAATTTAGGAAATTAGAAGCTTAATTAAGTCCAATAGATTAAGGGACCTGAAAAAAGTGTGAAATTGTGAAGGATATACAATTTCCTGCACTACATTTAGCCCCCATTTTAGTGAGAGTATGAACTTATACTCAGGCGCACACTAAAGTAGACAAGTATGTGTTAAGAGAGGTCGAAGTGTACAAGTGTTAGAAATATAGGATTCCAAAGATCAAGGAGGATGATCGAGCCCATAGGATTGAAGATCCCATACAAACATAAGGAAAAGGGACACAAAAGATGTATACAATACAAGAAGTAATACAAGATACACAAGCATACAATGTCAAAGCCAATGCGAAAAAGGATGGACTAGCAAGTTGTGTTATGCCAGGTCCATCAAATATGCCCAAAAGGGATAGTGTAGTATGATATATGCTAGGTGATTCCCATAGATGAGAAACACACACTAGGTCTATGAGGTGTAGTTGAATAATAATGGGTGGTAGATGTGAAGGTCACATCAATTCTAGAGGTCTCCCATACGTCAACCATACCAAAGGTTATAATCCCTAATAACATTGATAAGGTGCCACAAAATGATCAATGTTATGCCAATACTACACTAATTTCAACCTCTGTGAACAAAAGTGAAGCCAAAATACCAATGTCAATGTAATAATGCCAACGTAATAATGTCAATGTATGCCCCCACTTTAAAGGAAATGCTAAACACCATGTTGTGAGTAGTTGATTTAATGTAGAAATGATAAATTCCCATTGTTAAAAGGGTCATGAGAGCTTAATTGTAAATCCATATGCCAATCATATGTTTCCAAATAAAGCTACATCATGAAAAAGGAGGTTTCCCCCACATGCAATCCTAAAAGATAACACATAAGGGATCCACAGATTCAGAGTTAGCACATGTCTTTGCTAAAGTGATATAATAGAGCTTGAAACAATCGGCATTCCCCAAATATCTCATGGAACAACAATCACAAAGGAGGAATGACACAAAGAGAGTGAAGAAAAAGAAGAGCCTTTTGGGTCAACATGAAAGAGACTATGCATGTATTGACACCTTGCATCATCCCCAAAAGGAAAAAACAATACAAGGGAAAAGAAAATATTTATGACAGATAGGAAAATGGAGATACAAATAGAAGAATGTCATCTAGATTCGCATTCTTTGTTTCTTTGCACCAACAGCTCGTATCAAGGATCATCCAAAGAAAACTCACAAACATGAAGACATGCCAAGCAACATGATATAGGGGATCACATTACATACATGTAATTGTTGATCATCAATGCTTGTGCCTCTCCAATAGTCTGATGGGAAATTCAACGAGTGGGGGACAAATTGCATCTCACTTAATACCTTGAGGTTTTTTATAAAAAGACAACTCTTATTTTGGGGTTTTGAGATAAGGGAGAAAAGGAAAATGTAAATTTATAAAACATAAAAGGAGATGCACCAAAGCTTTTACAACATTTCCAACCCAAATTATTCCTATGATTGATATAAAAGACACAGAATGCCACAACCCCTCATTGTTGGAAAGAGAATGAACAACAAAGGCTAACTTTAAGCACAGTGCAGACTTTCAAATCTTTCCAGAGGAAATGTTCATTGAGGTCGGATCAAACATAAAGATTTCTTAGAGTAAAAGAATAATATTTTAGAAATTACAAGAACCCTATCTCCTAATACAACATAGGACAACAAAATAACGATTTTCTAGAAAAATAGAAAAAGTCCAATGACATAGTCTGACTCTTCTAAATTTCTTTTCCATCATACAAGCATAAAGCATAGAAATATGATATTTAAACTACTAGGATATAACTTGAGGGACACATTATTTCATTCAAAACAATAATATAAAGAAGAAAGCTTGAAAAAGGCCATACATGCATAGTCTCAATAAATTCCCCTTAATAGTTCATGCTTTAATTAAAATTGAACTTTGAAACAAAGGTCAGATGCCAATCTGACAATAGTTTAAAGCTTAATAGATATAATTTGTCAAAATAAAGTAGTTCTATAACTTGCTTCTGAAAAATATTTCTTAAAAATTTAAGAAAATCTAAAGAGAACACTTCCTTTTTACAAAGAAAACAGTTCCTCGTAGAAAAATCCTCCTTCTTTTGGTGTTGTCACCTTCCTTATATAGTCATTAAAGAAAGAACACTACCTCAGCCGAGAAGTAAATGCTGCCAAATGTTGATACTTGATAGCTCACAATCTGATTTGTAAGGCCTTGGTTAGGCCGCAAAAGATCTTTGCATTAAATTTTCACCTACTCAATTAATGTCTTTTAGATATTTTAAAGAAAGAGAGCAATACTCGATCAAATCCTAAAAATGATATTTCGGAAATTACTCCTTGTTGACTAATCACGTCATCTTGGAGCACCAATTGGAAGCTTCTGTCCTGAGAAACAAGCAAAGAGAAACCAACAAGTTTCATGAATCTTTAAAAGATATAGTCCTCCTTTGATAGAGAGATGACATGTCGCTCAGTCGTAAACTTATGCTTCCTGAAGAATGTTTTTGCAGTGAATCTTCGTTGTCCCAACATGTGTCTTGGGCACTCCTCTAAAAAGAAAAATGATAAAGGAAAGCCATGCAGCCACCCCATGGCACATTGCACATCTTCCTCGTTGGCCTTACCTTAGCCTGAACACTTCTGAAAAAGGGTATGTGTAGGATCATCATGGAAAAAATAGGCCCTTAAGTGGCAAAAAATTTAGAAAAATCAGAGTTAGGCAACTTGACATAAAATTTTTAATAAGTTATCTATATTATTTCAAAAATATGTAAGAATAGAATTTGTAGAAAATTGAATGTAGTTTCTAACTACTAGGTTTATTTTTTATTTTAAATCTATTTGGTGAAATTTTGAAATTTCAATGCAATAGTACTTAAATTTCAGGGAAAAATAAGTAGGTGTTTGTCTAACCACCCTAACAACAATAAAATGATAATATTTTTTTATACGATTTTAGATATAAGTAGAGGACTCATGTCTTGATGTGATGCATTTTTTTTTGTAATTTTTTTCCAAGTAAATAATTAATTATGAGTTTTTTATTACAACTTTTAAATAATATAAAAAATCATATGTCTGACCACCTTAACTTGGTCAAAAGTTTGTGAAATTCATTTTTTTAAAATCCTATAGTATGTGAAACATAGAATGTGACACATGTTTCACATTCCAAAAACGTTATACCGTTTGAAAGCTATAAACTTTTTTGAATTATCCTATCAATCAGGACTTTAGTTGTAATTCAAATAGAAAATGAATAATAATTAGTTATTAAATTCAAAGTAAAGCATAATTTATATTGGTGGAAAGCTGAGAATCTCCTCTAAAAAACTTTTTCATTTCATCAATTTTGGGTTAAAAACAAGTCATTAGCCACATGGGCCAACATATCGCTTACATATCACCACTTTTTGGCCCATCATGATCTTGCACATACCTAAAATATAAAAAGCGAAGCCAAAAACTGGAAGGCTAGGGAAAAAAGAAAAAACCACTTCAATGTTCTAGTGACTCACAGGGGCCTTCACTCACGGAGGTACGAACCCAATTCTCTAGAAATTTCTAAATTTTGAACAAGGAGGAATGTTGCGCCTACCATTCTTCCTTAGTGGGTAAGGACATACTACAGATGAGACTGTAGGATTGATCAAGCTGGAAAACTTCTTTGAAAGACATGGCCACCCATCTAGTAGTAACTACTCTAAGGTAACGATAAAGGAGAGAAAGGCAAAACATCTTGTGCTCAGCTTCATAAGTTGTACGCACCATATTCGAACTCAAAAGCTCAGTAGCAGTCTGGTCCTTGTATTTGATAGCCTTTATAATTTTCTCAATAGTTTACACATTTCCTTCTAGGGAAAACAGGGGAGGTAATTTGTAGTTGATCAAAACATTAAAGTCCTTTTTAATCTCTTCAACTCTCCTTACCAACACTATCTGGAAATCTTTACACTTCTTAGCAATCTTCTGGGAGTTGACAATTTCACTAGCTTTGATATAGGTGGTTCTTCAGTTAGCAAGGGAGATGACCTCTCGCTAGGCTGCCCTATGAGCAGATTGTGATGCTTGTCGTTGTGAAGGAGAGTGTCGACATAGAGACATTGTATGCTATCATAATTTTGACCCAGTGTTTCATCCATCACACTAGCCCTATTGTACAGTGCCATCCAGGGGAGTCTTCAGGTGGTGGCCTTTGAACCCATGTGTGTCAATCTTGTGGGGCGACTTGTTCATATGACCCTACCGGCACTCAGGAGGGTGCTACACAGGATCCATAATGCAACTGCGCAGCTTGATCCGTATGCATCTATAGGGATGGAGAGGACGGCTGACATTTTACATGATGCATATGGAATTGACACTCTGGTAAAATTCAACATGTTCATTGAATTTAATTTATTAAATTTTGATTGAGAAATGCAAGATTAAATAATTTAGTTTTACTATTTTAATAAAATTGTAGGGTCGCAGTGTAGAGACTGGATACACCAGTCATCCACCTACTTATTTTTGTAGTACACCTATTAGTGGCGTATGTAAAGTTAGTAAACAATTATAAATTTATTACATTGTTAATAGCATTGTTTTATGAATGGTATTTTAATATGTGATTTTGGATGTTGAACAGACTACTATTGGAGGTTTGAAGGAAACACCTCCGAGTGCCAGTAGATTTGATCAAATGTTCACAGAGGTAATATAAAATTTAAAGAGAACTTAAGTAATGAATTCTAAGTTTAATAGATTTGTGATGTTTATATCCATTTGTTGGTTACGTTACATTACACATCATTCAAACACAAAGCATTACTTCAAATTCAATAACTAATAATCAGAAATATATCTGTTTAGTACTTGTAATCAAAATTTTGTTCATTTGATCTCATACGTTATAAGTCATCACATGGATCACTATTGTAATTTTTTTGTGATTGAATAATTTGTTGTTTTATTTTTAGATGTTGGTGAAAGAAACATCGCCAAATGTTATGAGGGCAATGGATATTGGTGTTTCCTCTGCTATACAATCCTCGATGGCTCTAATAGGGGAGGTATGTTATAGATGAACTAGTTCTAGTGAAAAATCAAACCATTATTGATTCGTAGTTTAATTCCTATTTGGATGGTTTATACAGGGCTTGAGCACGCTTGAGCATCGACGTGCAAATATTTCCATCGAGCAGAGTGATCGTGAGATGGCCGTAAGTGATTATTTTGTTAAATATATTAATTTTTATAATGTAATTTCTATATATTAATGTCTTTACTTCTTATTGTAATAGTTGAAACTTCACCAGGAGCTAAACCCTAGGAGGAACAACAGAAGCACTCCTCGAGCATAGTAGAAATGGGTGATAGAATTATCGCCATCGGTTCGCCCAGCAAAGGGAAAGTAAATTGTATTTGAACTAGAGCATGGAGAGAAATAAATTTTGAATGCACAGAGCCCTTTGTTTTATGCCTACATGAAAATTTTGTACATATTTTGTGTTGGATATATTTGACATTGTATGCCTATATGGCATTCTTGTAAGCCTATATGACTATTTTGTAACTATATTTTATACTTATATCGACATATATTGATGTATGCATACATGGCTATTTGCTTAATACAAATCTTTTTTATTGATGGTGTCCATATTTGCAAATTATAAATTCATGGTTCAATAGATATGAGTTATGTGTATTCAAGTGTATACTTTACAACTTACGCACATATACTTTTTGACTTACGTGTGAACATCGAAAAGTGTGAAAATTTATGTGTTTGGAAGTCAAATGTAAGCCAATTTTACAATTCTCAATTCTTGCATACTCAATCTTATGGACTTATATTCCTTCCTAGCACATATTGTGAATATTTCTCATTTGGTGTAGAAGATAGATTCCTCATTTTTGAACCACTCATAGCAAAGAGATTCACAATAAGACTTTAGCATGGGTGATCCCATAATAGTGGTTTACAATTTTTGCCCAAACTTGACACTGAAATTATTATTTTTAACTAAATCTTCACATTTGGGCACCTATAGCGGCTAAACTATGAGGAATTTGAAGATGGTGCAAACTAGAGTCTCATCAAATTTTGTTTGCAGATTCTAAAAATATTTTTTTCAAAATTTTTGGAATCAAATTGCACTTTTTTTTCCATCTCCCACGAAAATAGATTTTTTTCAGAAACAACATTTTTAAAAAGTGACTCACACCGTATAATGCATAACTTTTTTCCATGAAGGATAAAATTCTAATTTTTCAAATTTAGATTTTTAACTGAATGCTCAATTGGTTAGATAGTTTTATTGAATATTTTTTCCTTAATCAAGTTTCAAAAGTCAAACAAATTACAATTTAGACACATATGGCTCAGATAACGCTGTAACTTTTTGTATATGTCAAAATTTAATTTTAATTTTTTGTTGATCAAAGACTTCAATATCTGGTGCACCATATTTTTTGAATTTTTTTTTGATAATCTTCTATTTTTCACATGTGAAGAACAAAGAAATTCATTTTCGATGAAAAACCTATGTTTAATAAAACTTTAAAAATAAATACATAACAAAACCAAAACATATTAAAGTTATATTCATTGGATAGATTGTTCTAAGGAATACCATAATCATTTGAAATAAATTTTAAATGAATTCATTTGATCCCCCAAAATCTAAATCAAAAGTGATTTTTTATCAGCATTTTGATAGGTGTAAAGGAGATGCATTTATAGGTATGGCTTAAAACTAGCGAGGTTCTATCCAAGGGGGTTTGATCTAAGGTGATTTGATCAAACCCTCTTCAATTGGAATCCTTAAAATAGAAATTTTTAAGGCTTAAATCATTATATTTTCTAAAAATATGTGATTTCAGCTAAAATTCATTCCTCTCAGAAATTGTAAACCACTATTATGATAGCACCCGCATTGGAACACTACTCCATACTTCTATTTTCTAGACCATAAAGGATTGAAAATTCTTAATTTGATGCAATGATAGTCATGAGATGAGAATTTATATAACCATGCCTATTTTGAAACTTCGCATCTAATACTACATCAACAAGAACTTAATAAGTGTTGAATAAGAGTGTTAGGTTTGATAGGCCTTCTCTTCCCTAAGGGACGAGAGCCTGCATCTTGAATTTTGAACAAAATTTTAAGAAGAAAACATTTTACCTAAAAGCTTCAAACCTAGATGACATATTTGGCTAAGTCTATCTTGAAAATTATCAATGCACATTCAAACTCTAAAGGTGATTCTCCCTGAAAAGCAAACTTTACCCTTTTTCCCAAGGAAAGAAATTGCAACAAGTTGCATGTGATTTATCTTGTTTCTTTCTCACAGTTCCTGGTCAATCATTCATGGCTCAGGATAGTTTCGTTCCAAGGCAAGGACACCCAAAAAATCACTGAGATTCTTCTACAATCTGCAAGAAAAAGGCTTTGGCTCTTTCACAATGTAAATAATTATGTAACACTTTTTTCTTGTTTGCCTTCCACACAAAAAAATTCTCACACTTTTCAGATTGATCCATGATCAATAATGGTTGATTGTAAACACTTGACATTTTTATGTTTGAACTTTAATTTATAATTTTGTATCATGACATACGAGTAGATCAGTAATATTTTAATATTTCACTATGAAAGTGATGGTGTATTTTTGCTATGTTATTTGACTATGAATATGGTGGTGTATTTTGAACTTTATTATTGTTGAAAATATGTATATATTTCTATTTTTAATATGTTTTTGTATTACCAAACCCAAAATGCACCCAACCCCAAAAAAAAATTTCCTGAACTGGAGAACCGAGTTCTCGAACCCGATCCCGAACCCAAAACCGAACCGGTAACTTAGTAAAAAATAGATTTTTGTAGTTTATATTCATAACGTTGATTACGTTACATTGCACATCTTTCAAACTGAAAGCATTGCTTCACATTTCATAACTGATAACTAGATGTTGATAGATGACAAAATTTCAATTACAATATAGTTTGTACAAAGTCAACCTAAGTAGTTATGCAATTACTTCACATTGCATAACTAATAACTAGGAGCAGTTGCCAATTGCATTTGGTTTTCATGGCATTCTATGAGACAACATTTCTTTGAGGCATTTTTTCAAACAATTCACTGCCTTGTCTATACTACCACATTTTTCATACATGTCTACCAAAGCATTTTGTCAAATAATTCAAGTGTTTCCTTGTTGCTATGGTTGAAAGCCTAAAACAAGTGCTTTCGAACAAGCTATGGATGCTTCGAAAAAATCTATCAAAAGCATAATAGTAAGCAATATCATAGACAAGGCACTGAACTGTTTGAAAAAATGCCTCAAAGAAATGTGGTCTCAATGGTGATGGAATGCCATGACAATCCACAACAATTTTCTTGTCATGGCATTCGTCATGCCATTCCATCACCATGAGACCACATTTCTTTGAGGCATTTTTCAAAGAGTTCACTGCCTTGTCTATCTACACATTTTTCATGCATGTTTATCAAAGCATTTTATCAAATGGTTCATTCCTTGCTGCTATGGCTAGAAGCCTAAAATAGGTGCTTGAACAAGCTATGGATGCTTGGAAAAAATCTATCATAGCATAATAGTAAGCAGCATAGCATAGATGCCAATGGCATGCCATGAACTATTTGAAAAAATGCCTAAAGACATCATACATGTTTACCAAAATTTTTATCAAACATTTTCCTTCCTTTTTTCGCTAAAATCCTAAAATAGGTGCTTCCAAAAGGTATGGATGCTTGGAAAAAATCTATCAAAGCATACTAATAAGCAATAGCATAGAAAAGGCAGCAAACTGTTTGAAACAAAGCCTCAAAGAAATGTGGTCTCAATGGTGATGGAATGCCATGACAATCCATAGCAATTTGCTTGTTATGGCATTCGTCATGCCATTCCATCACCATGAGACCTCATTTCTTTGAGGGATTTTTTCAAAGAGTTCACTGCCTTGTCTATCCTAACACATTTTTCATACATGTCTAACAAAGCATTTTATCAAACAGTTCATTGCCTTGCTACTATGTCTAAAAGCCGAAAACAGGTGCTTTCGAACAAGCTATGGATGCCTAGAAAAAATCTAACATAGCATAATAGTAAGCAATAGTATAGACAAGGGAATGAACTGTTTGAAAAAAATGGCTCAAAGAAATGTAGTCTCATGGTGGTGGAATGCCATGACAAGCAAATTGTTGTGGATTTTCATGGCATTCCATCACCATGAGACCACATTTCTTTGAGGCATTTTTGCAAATAGTTCAATGCCTTCTCTATGCTACTACATTTATCACACATGTTTACCAAAGCATTTTATCAAACAGTTTGCTTCCTTGTTGCTGTGGATAAAAGCCTAAAATAGGTGCTTCCAAAAAAGGTATGGATGCTTGTGGAAAAAATCTGTCAAAGCATACTAATAAGCAATAGCATAGAAAAGGCAACAAACTGTTTGAAAAAAAGCCTCAAAGAAATGTGGTCTCAATGGTGATGGAATGCCATGATAATCCATATAAATTTGCTTGTCATGGCATTCATCATGCCATTCCATCACCATGAGACCTCATTTCTTTGAAGCATTTTTTCAAAGAGTTCACTGCCTTGTCTATGCTAACACATTTTTTATACATGTCTATAATTGATCAAAGCATTTAGCCAAACAGTTCATTGCCTTGCTGCTATGGCTAAAAGCCTAAAATAGGTGCTTTTGAACAAGCTATTGATGCTTAGAAAAACTCTATTATATCATAATAGTAAGCAATAGCATAGACAAGGGAATGAACTATTTGAAAAAAATGCCTCAAAGAAATGTGGTCTCATGGTGGTGGAATGCCATGATGGTGCAGGAGCACCCAAGCTCCTTGAGGATCATTTGGAGATTCAAGAGATGGTAGGGGTCTTGAAGGCCAATAAACCTTTCCAGAGCATCAATTATAACATTTTGAAGCCTATAATGGCATTTGGCATGGATGAGTGTAACAGGAAGATCAAAAGTCCTAAGGGTCCTGACAAGGACCATAGGACCAAATTGACTTGTAAATGGAACAATGATGTTTTAATTAGGTTAAATAAGGTTGAATTATGATATGTAATAGTTTTGGAAGCTTTATAGTTAATAGGAGTTAATAAATTGCAATGTTGGAAATTTAAATTTTTGAAATCCAACTTTGGGCGGAAAAGTGAGTTATAGGAGTTTTAATCACAATAATGTAATAAAATCAATTATAATCAGTTGGTATAGTTGTAGGATGAGTCTATAATCCTGGAGAAAGCAATTTTACCGAGGGTTGGCTGATATTGCAAGTGTTGTACAAACTGCTACATAAAATCAATAAAAACTTCAATCTTTTTACATTTTCTTGAGTTTTTTTGATGAATCTCTAATTCCTTTTGGTTTCATGCTCATTTGGATGGTTTAAGAGCTTGTATTTACATGAATTTAACCTTTTTAATGACCTGAATAACGTTGGGAATCAATTTCTTGTGTTATATTGCTGGTTGTCCTCGAAAAGTATAGATTTTTCACTAGTTTTGAGTCTTCATGAATAAATGATCCATTTCATGGGGGAGTGTGACTAAAAACTTTTGAAATTGATCATATATAACTTGTATTATACAGATCTAACAAGTTATTGTGCAGGAAAGAGTGATTCTTGGGTGTACACCGAGTTTTAGCAAGGAAAAGGGCATGAAAATGGTGCCTAAAGTGTAGCAGCACGAGATCTACCTTAATAAGGGGTATATTTATGAGTTGAATGTGTTTAGATATGTTGAATTATTGGTGAAAAGTCCAAGAGAAGGTTCTGGAAATGTTGGGAAAGCTAATTTTCAAGAGGCCCTAGTTTTGGAGCAATTTATTGAGGGTTTTATGATTTAGGGTGTTGAGGGTGTCAAAGAAGACTAATACCTTGAAAATATTTGGTTTGGGAACATTTTAAAACACTTTTGAAAGTTTCATAGTCAGGGGATAAGTTTAGAGAGGGGCTGCTTTGAAAAAGTGGGCTAATTAGGCCTTAAATTTGAGGAAACAATAGATTTTGGTAGGTTTGATCCAGAACAAGTTCCATAAATGATTTGATATGTTGTGTATCATCATGAATCACATCTAAATCATTCATTATATTGAGGATTCCTTTGGGGAAGTTGAGTCAAAAGTCAAAAAACCATCGCTAGAAGCCTAGTTAAGCTAGAAGCCTAGTCAAGGTGCAAAATGTGAGTTTTGTCTAAGACAGAGGTTTGGGGATTTGAAACCATTCAAGACAATTTTTTTTTAGTTCCTTGAGATCACTCCAATGGTTTGGGTCCATTAGGAAAGCATCTAAGTTATAAGTGCACTATTGAGGCTTGTCTCCATCAGGGTGCCTGGAAGAGTGTTTGAGATTGCATCATTGTAATCCTTGAAACTTTGAGTTTTGACTAAAGTCACATCCCCTCTGCATCACATGACAAGAAAATTGTTGTGGATTTTCATGGAATTCCATCACCATGAGACCGTATTTCTTTGAGGCATTTTTTGAAATAGTTTGTTGCCTTCTCTATGCTACTACATTTATCATACATGTTTACTAAAGCATTCTATCAAACAGTTCACTTCCTTGTTGCTATGGCTAAAATCCTAAAATAGGTGCTTCCAAAATGGCTATGGATGCTTGGAAAAAATCTATCAAAGCATACTAATAAGCAATAGCATAGAAAAGGTAGAAAACTGTTTGAAAAAAAGCCTCAAAGAAATGCGGTCTCAATGGTGATGGAATGCCATGAAAATCCACAATGAAATTTTCTTGTCATGGCATTCGTCATGCCATTCCATCACCATGAGACCACATTTCTTTGAGTCATTTTTTCAAAGAGTTCACTGCCTATTCTATGCTCTTATGAATAGAATTTATTGAAATTCGAGATGCTCTTATAATGTCTACGTCATAGGTGGTCATGATAAGGTTAAATTGAAATGAATAACTTGAAATTGCCTCATCAAGCTTCACACACACTTTTGTAATGGCTTAAAATCATAATTGAGATTTTTCAAGATCATCAAAATAAGGATGTTGCATTGCTTTTTTGCTTGAGATTCTCTTGGATGGCTCATAAATCTACATTTTATGCAAGGGGACACCAATCAATGTTTTCCTGGTTACATACAGATACACAAAGTAAAATAAGATGATAGCATTGGCATCAACCAAACTAACGTGGATACAAGTATAAATTAATAAGAACCGTTATGCATATACTTACAAATTAATCCAATGAACCATCTGAGTCTACTCTACTCTTTATTGTGTCAAGTATTGCCTCATGGTCAGACTCACGGACCTTCCACAAGGTCTTGTTCAAAGGTCTACCCCCATATTTGCTCAAACAAACATTGGATTCCATGACAAGGTTTCAGTAATGAAGAATCTTACAATGCATGTCAAATTCCTCAAACAACAAATGTTTAACACTCTTATGTGGGTACCTTCTCAACCATGTTCCAGTAACAACAATTGAGACTATAGGGTATTCAATGTTTTCTCCATCTATAATTGGGGCTTCCAATTTCTTTTTTGCCTCAACACAACAACACAAGTAATAGTTTATACCCTCGTCATTGTATTCATCTGCAATAACTGCATAGACATTCCCTGCATTTATATGTGCAGCATATCTTTTGAAATTAGTCAACATTATGAATACAGTACAAAGTAAGATAACAATATGGAATTTCAAATACTAAGAAAGTAGACATATTACCTAGTTGAACTAGATCCGATACATGGTCAAAGTCGACTGATGATTCCATCCATGTTAGTTCCAATGCCATCAGAGGGCGATATGTGTGAAGTGGGCTAAGATAACTTGTCAACCATTTGTCAACCCACTCCCTTAACTCATAATCATTCCAGGCTTGCATTGTACATGAAGAACAAAAGCATGCCATCTTACGTGTATCGATACTGGATGAACCTGCATTTGAGCTAAGGAAAGAGTACAACTCACTCGATCCTATTAGTATACAACAATCCTCATATGGTGCAATGTTAGTATCATCCATCAACCAAAAAAATCTATGAACTAAAGATGTACCTTCATTACCTGGACCCATCGAACCATTACACCACTCGACAATTGATCTTGCATCTGTCAAATGTGCACTGTCTTTATACTTTAACTCTTCTCGTGCTAATGCTCTTTTCATGCATGCTCTTGCACCATCATTCTCCCCCTTTCCATGTCCAGCCTCACAAAAGTTCCACATATGTTGAACACATGTAGTGAGATGCATCCTGCACAATCAGTCGAACATGCGTGCGTTCTTGAACTGTGTTGCATAGTTATCTGACCATATTATATGCCGATCATATGATATGCCCCTCTGAGCCAAATGATTGTATAACATCTGGAATCAACCTTGCACAAAATCTGGATAATGTTTGCAATCATCACTAATATAAAAGTGATACTCCCTCAATACCTTCCTTTCATCCTCTGTACTTTCAGCTACATGTATGAATGCTATGTGCACAAATATTGAAACCTGTGTGGAGTTGTAATACTGTGACTACACCTCACTTGTGGCTGTAGAGTTTAGTTCTCTACAAACTCAACCACTGATACTATGCTACCAAGTGGAAAGGTGTCCTTGCATAGCTTGAATTGTGTGTCTAGCCATCGGGCTCTATGGGTATGCCTTGCATACTCATACACTAGATTCTCACGAAACATGGACATGAACTGATACACTGGAATCTTCTAAATAACCAACTCACACCTTTTTGCTTCAGACCCATCTTTTGTAGCATATGCCACTATTTTATACTTCCTGAACTCTACTAGTTTTTGTCTCGCCTCATATGTGCTTTCCATATGTTGACATGCTAGCATTCGTTGCAAGCCACCGCAACGCTCGCATGAACCATCCAAGAAATGTGTCCTATAGAATATTTTTCCATCCTCTATTTCACATTAAAATTTTGATAAGAACTTTCTTGAAGATTTTGGTGGGGCTTCTATGCCACAATCCTACAAAACATCGTTAGTATGCAAATGTAAACATATAGAATGATAAACATCATAATGGTTAGAGAATTCAATATGTAGTTTACATCAAGAAGTAGTGCATGTGTGATTTATCTCAACATAAAAAGGTTTAATCATTTCAAAAAATCTTTGAGAAATACTAATTTGAGGATAAGAATTTTGAAATTTATGAAAAAATTGGGTTTGAGTTGTATCCAAAAAATGCTTTGGATGTGGCTCATGGTTTTTACTACCGATTCTCCTTACGACATCCCTTTGATTTGGAGATGGCCTTGTATTATTCTTACAATAATCTTCAATTAGTGTTCTCAATGCTTCAACAACTTTTTTTTCTTTGTGTGGCAGTCTCCCCGAGAATGCCCATAATTCATTTGAATCGGTGCCCTCAATTCTTTGCCACCTTTGAACGACTTTTCATAAAGTTTTTCTACTAATTCCCATTTGTTCACTTATCTTTTTAATGAGGCCAGATCTCTTTATTTGATAGCTTACCAAAGTCAATGTAATGACACGTCGGGTGACATTACTATCCTTTGAGCGTGAGGTCTTACCCACACTGTCATAATCATCCATTAGATTCTTCACAATAGTGTTTTCACTTGATGCATTCGATGTTCTCAACCCAAGAGTCTTCATGATGTTTCTATACTTTAAACACTGCATCATTTGAACAAATAGTTGACATCTTACAGTCTCATTTATCCTTTCAAAGAACATTTTCCAAATCTTATTAGCATATCTTCTACAAGTGCGTTTTGGAATCTTACCTTCCATGTGCTGTAAAATATCCTCATCAATATTAATCAAAAACTTTGGCTTTCTACGGAAAATTCTAGGTGGTGTTCTCCTAGGTATGTACATCTCAACATTAGCAATTTCATTAATATTTAATTGTGGTGGGCCAGATTGCATACCTTTGATCGAGGGTGGAATAGAAGACAAACCTTGAGGTTCACGTGGGGATGATGGAATACCTTGTTCCAAAACTCTGAGTGATGATGTACTCTCAACTTCATATGTGGTGGATGGTGTCCAACCATACTCACTTGTGCTAGATGGTGTCCCTCCATATTCGCTTGTGCTTAATGGTGTCCCTTTGTATTCACTTGTGGTAGAGGGTGTGTCTCCAACTACGGTATCTGCATCTCCCCTAGCATGACTATTTCGCATTCGTGCCTTTTGTGTTTCCAATTTCTTTTCTCTTTTTGATGGTTGAGGTTCCTCTTCAACGAGCTTGTTTTCATCAATCGTTCCCAATTTTTTATTTTCACGATATTCCCTCATCCATTTTTTCTCTTTATCTCTGATGGCTTGGAGCTGATCATCTATTAGTTTTTTCCTTCTAACGGTTCGTTTCTTCAACATGACGAATAATTTTACCTGTGCAAAAGTGCTAAGTTGTCAAATTAACTAATTGAAAGCTTTGGAAGCATACACAAAGAAAGTCAATGAAAGCTGGTTTGTATAACTGTTTAACAAAATAACTCAATGAAAGCTTTGGAAGCATACACAAAGAAAGTAAATTGTAAAATTTAACAAAATGCCTCAAAGAGATGTGGTTTAAAAATGTAATAGGAAAGTGTATCGAATTGTGTGATTTAAAATGTCCATTGACAACGTAAGGCTGTAACATGACAAACTGGTGCAAGAGCACCTAGGTCATGAAATTCCTTCAAAAGGCTAATTTGTTCAATTTGTAATGTTCAAGTAAATGTGATGAGTGAAGGTAATTAAATGATGAATTTCAATGTATTTTCACCATGAAATAGGTCGCTAGGTGATATTATTGAAAAGTTTATTTTTATAATAAAAGTTGTCAATTATTGTAAAAATGTAAAATTGCACAAAAGCAGGAAGGTGAAGAGTATTTTTTGTTGAAGGGAAAGGATGGGTTGATGAAGATGAAGAGGTATTTATTTCAACTGATTTAGACACCTTTAAAAATAATTGTAAGCTTGAGAAAGGAAGATCTTGTATCCCAAAAATCCGTAAAAATTAATAAAAAAACCTCTGCTCAGTTATTTTGGAAAGCTTTTCTATTCTTGTTTTTCAGGTTGCATAGTGATTCAAGCATTCTAAGATTTGATTCTTGTCAGGGAAAGAGACTTCTTTCATTCTTGAAATTTGTAGGAATTGTAATACAAATAATCAATCTAATTTGAACTTAGTTTCTTAAGTCTCGGTCTGTGGTTTCCTTAGAATTGTTTTGAGAGTCTAAAAAGTGACTCTTAGCCATTCCACTAATGTAGGGCTAGTAGCTTGGTGGAATGGATCATATTTAGTGTCTTTTCAATGTGAATATGTGTGTGGCAGGGGTAAATAGAAATAAGAAGTCGGGATACTGTTGCATGAACAAAATTCTGAATTTTCTCATAAAAAAATTGGTGTTTTCAAGTAAGGTTTGAGGAAACAACATGTAGAGGAGCTTTGAAATGATTTCAAAATAATTTCTAGACATAATGAAGCATGTTTCAATTGTTGGGTGGGGTAGTAGAGGTTTTGCAAATGTTTCATTAAAGAAACCCTCATGGTTGGTGTGTTTTCACCCTATAATCAAATGTTTACTGATTTTTGTGTATTGATGGGTGTTTCCCATCTTGAAACTTGTTTATTTGTTAGTTTCTACACATGGCCTAAGACTGTTTGTAGGTTTGGTGGATTAGTGAGTAGTTCTATGATGACTTGCTTTGATAAATTTACCTATTTAAGGGCTTTTACCAGTAGACAACATGCTGGTTCTTCTCTGTTTTATTAAATAAGTGTATAAAATTTTATAGTATGTTGAAAAGGATCAAAATAGGCCTAATAATTTTTATTGGTATTTTGTAAATTCTTTATGATAGAAAAGGAATCACCCAATTAGATGGAATGTTGGCCTACTAGAGATATTTGGTATTGTTTGCTAAAAACGGAGAATATGTAGAAACAGTGAAAGGAATGTTGTTAAATGCTTGGGAGCAGTCTCATTTGTGATGCCATAGTTGTGTCTATGCTTGGTAATGTTTTGAACATAGATTGTGAAAGATTTGATGATTTGGACATATGTTTCCAATATATGGCAATGGTTTCTTGAATGCAAAGTAGTTAGACTGTGTCTATACTGATATATTGGAATCTTACACTAAAAAAATGATGAAATTGGTATCTTAAAGGTCTGGTGATTGTGTTAAACTAATGTTTCTTGTTGTTGTTAGAAATGGTGTTTAAGTGAAGATAGGATGATGGATGTGTTGATTTGAGCAAAGATATCTTAAATGGTTGGGATGATGTTTGACTGCAGGTCTAAGGAACAAAGGTGTTTGATTGTTTTTTCCTTGAAGGGGTAAGTTAAGTTGATGAGTGATTGTTGTATTGTTTATGACAAGAACATAGTTGAAAGTTGATTCTAAAAATGGTTTGCCATATGGAGATGGTGAATTGGCTATTGATAGCCTTATAACTTGAAATGAAATAAATGGATTTTGGTTGAATGAAAAGTAGTTTTGGATGAATCTGACAAACTTTGTATAAATTGATCTTTTACTCTTTATTGATTTGGGAAGGAAGTTCTCTAAAGAAATGATGTTGTTGAGTGGCTTGGCAATCTGATATTGCATCACAAACAAACAATTTGATCAATATGGAATAAGCTAAACAACAAAAATGAAAGCAAGCCATAATAGAATGAAAGAAAATGTACAAAGATTTCACATACCTAAAAAAGCAAAGTTTCAAATAGAGGAGTTCTACCCAATTATGCAGCCTTCACTTCTTCCTTCATCAAACTCCTCAAAAATTTGACTTTTTCAAAAGCTTGTTCCCCTCCAAATTTCAATTGTATATCAATTATCACTATATTTCAAACTTGAATTGATATTATATGCCTCTCAACATGAAAACTCTGCTATTTCATGCAAAGGTGATGGAAAGAACATTCAAAAGGTGATGGAATCTCAAAATCATGCATGCACACTTCACTCAATCACCAAAAAGCTACTTTTTGTCGGAGCACACTCAAAACTAGGAGAATATGCAGAATGTGGGCCGACATCACAGGTATATGGTGATTTATTACCATTTTTAGTGATAACACGAGTGCATTATTTAATCCTAAACGAACATATCTCTATTGGTTAATAACGCGCTCGCATTATGGTAACCATATCACCCCTGTCTGTCGAGTTTCATCTTAGAACTGCCACAGTGAACTGTCTTCCAACGATTCCCATTCTGCTTCTCTAATTGGGCCACGAGGCTCCACCTAGGATGGTCAAACAGTCAAAAGGAAATCAAGCTGTGTTGGAATATCGATGAGACACTGTCTATGTCTTCCTGATGCCAACACAATCAGCATTTGATATTGGCAAGAGTCCTTACAATCGACAAGAGGTTATATTGAGTTCACCTATTGCATCGACTTTAGTTTTCCCTTCTACAAGAATATCGCTCTCGCTAGGACCTCACGTCGAGCCTTCATGTTAATTCGTGTGCATCCACACATCAGCGAGACTCATCGCTTTCGCCAGGACTTCATACTAAGGTCAAAAGTCACATAGACAATAGAACTTACATCAACAAAACTATTGTCTTTCACCAAGAGATCATACCGAGGTTCAAAGACTTTCGTTCGTCGGTGAGACTTTACACCGAGACCCCTTTAGTTACATCGAGCACCAAACGGTCGGCAAAAATTCACACATCGGTAAGACTTCTTATTGAGCCATCACATGTTACTCCAAGGACAGCAAACAAATGCTATTGACAAGACATACCACTCTTCATTGAGAGTTCTTACCGAGTTCTCCAAGTTACCCTAAGACCACCGTTCGCCAACAGTTATACCAAAGACCCCTAATCATTGGTGAGACTAACCATTGGCCACAAAGACTTCATACCAAATTCATAGTGTCACCGCAAAGACTCCAAGATTTCCCCCATCGGTGAGATCTTTCTTCATCGCTGAGGCTTCTTCTCGAACTAATACTTTCGACGAAGGGTCTCCCCAATAAAAAATATGTATAGCTTGTTGGTCAGAGATCTCCATGTGGTAAGAGAACATACCAAACACATGTCACACCGAAGACTCCAATGCGTAACTATTCGGCAAGACTTCTGCAAGGTCACAGCGACCTATACAAAACATAAGGTTACAAATCTGCTCATCGGCCAGACATAGAATATGTCAAACCGACTTGGCTCCAATAGAGGTTTCAATGGGTAGGAGGGAGAGGGTTGAGAGAGAGAGACAGACCTAACAAAGGGAGAGGGTTGAGACAGAGAGACCTAAGAGAGGTAGATGGGGTAGGAGGGAGAGGTTTGAGAGAGAGATACATAATAGAGGGAGAGGGGTTATGAGGGAGAGGGTTGAGAGAGAGATAGAGACCTAAGAGAGGGAGAGGGGGTAGGAGGGAGAAGTTTGAGAGAGATAGAGAGAGACCTAACAAAGGGAGAGGGTTGAGAGAGAGATAGAGACCTAAGAGAGAGAGAGCGGGTAGGATGGAGAGGGTTGAGAGAGAGAGAGAGACCTAAGAGAGGGAGAGTGGGTAGGAGGGAGAGGGTTGAGAGAGAAAGAGAGACCTAACAAAGGGAGAGGGGGTAGGAGGGAGAGGGTTGACATAGAGAGACCTAAGAGAGGGAGAGGGGGTAGGAGGGAGAGGT